>JAULBS010095778.1:0-16745 GCA_032355785.1 Symmetromphalus regularis | reverse complement strand
GTTGATAGCGAGCTGAGCGCAAAGAAAATGAACTGTTGAAGCCATTTCACTATCAGTTACTAGAGACACAAATATCACTTGGCCCATTGTACATCACAGAGAAGCGGCAAAAAAGGGGAGATAAGTGATGGTAGATTTGATGGCATTTTACCTTGCTGTTCGTGGACGAAATTTAAACGTCTAAAAGATATAATAATAAAAAAAAAATTAAATTATGTTTTATCTCATCTGTTTTAGTGGATGTTTATAGATACTGTGTATGAAAACAATAACCCAAAATGGTATATTTCACTTGTCCTTTAAAATTTAATGGCAAAATTTAGGGGGTCCCCCGCCACTGATTACAGAAATTATAAATATGCCATATGTCGATTGTTTTTTTTATGTAAAATGATGTTTGTTTTGCTAATTTGGTAATAATAGAAAGAAAAATGTTGAATATGAAAATGTTCAAGGTAAATTTGGTCAGATCTTTCGGCTAGTGGTTCAGCTTGGTAGGCTAGTGGAAATCACAAACCTACTAGCTCGTTGGCTTTTGAAAAAAATCCTCGAACTCTTAATAATCCTGTTAATTGCATCAAATATTTGGGGGAATGCCTATGTAATTAAGAGTATACTATTGTCTAATTTAAATATTTGCTCCTTTTGGATAAAGACATTTGTTAACTACATGTAGGTCTGTTTTATTAGTTTGCTTCTGTTTAGAAAGTGAATTTGAGATATAAAACAATAAAATAAAATAAAGCTAATTTTATCTAGTCTGTTAAGAAAGTATGACTTCTTGAAACTGAGTCAGACAATTATCACTTGAAGTGACAGATTTTATGCAAGCCAGTCAGAATTTAAAATTTGCACTTCCCTTTTATTCTAGATATACAGTATCTTTTTAGCGTAACACATTACAAAATATAATATGTGAGCAGTAATCATTAATCAGTTATTGACTGGTTTTATGGTTAAATGGCCAAAGAAAATCAACTGACATGGAACATAAAAGTGACTCCTTATAAATTATCATCCTCTGTGGTGCAGTGGTTAAGCTGCCAGTCTCATGACTGGTGGGTACTTGGATCAAATCTCATTTGAGCTATGAGATTTTTAAACTCGATACCGGCTCCATCCCAGAATGAGTTCTTCGCAAAGGCTCAGTGGGTAGGTGTAAGCCAGTTATCAAAGGCCATGGTATGTTTTCCTGTCTGCTGGAAAGTGCATATAAAAGATCACTTGCTGCTAATCAGAAAGAGTACCCAATGTGGCAGTAGCAGGTTTCCTCTAGAAATATATGCCAGACACATAATAGCCACTGAATAAACAAAGTGCAGGGGTGTCGTTAAATAGACAATCCTTTCCTTTTTCATGTAAATTATGTTCTAAATTTAGTTTAGATGAGAACTGGTTATATAAAACATGCACGAAACATCCTCACTGTTTTGACAGGCCTGTTATAGATGTTGACCTAATGGACACAGGGAATTTCAGATAATTTCAACCTTTGAATGGTTTTAAATGTATTTTGTTTTATTATTATTGACAAGTTAATGTAAAAGATTTTATTGCTTAAATAGATTGAGATATTTTGGAGAATTAAGTTTGCTATGAATTAATTTGGTTTATATGTTTGTTTCAGCTATCAACGAGCGTATGTTGACTACAAGCACATTCTCAGTATAGATACCTCTGTACAACAGGCACATACTGGATCTTCCAGGTTAGTCTTTCTTTCTTCCTCATGTTTCCTAATTACCTTTTCAAATTCTCTTTCATGAAATAGTGATTTGGGAAATTATTTTGTTTATGCATTGAAACCCTGTGTGTGTGTGTGTGTGTGCGCGCGCTTGTGTGTGTGCTTGTGTGTGTGCATCAGTGTGTGCGTGCGTGCATAAAGAAAAGATTTTGAATAAAAATATAGCATTTGATATGTTTTATTTCACTTTCGTACAGATGCCATCATGCCCTAAAAGACCAATATGGCTCAACATGGCGTGAAAAAATACCTAAACTTGTTCAGGTGAATCCATGGGAAATACCTCAGATTCATGTTGTTGGTCCGGGTGGGAAGAAGCCTCCTGTACCATCTCAGGTACCACCAACTCAGCTGCTACAAGCTCAACTAACTCCAGTGCAACAGACTTCAGTACCACAAAAGTCTGTGCAGTCAGGTCCCACACAACCAGCTCAGGAAACCGTGGTCAGTCCATCCCAGCCACCAGTGATTGACAACAGCACACAGTGTATAGATTCCAAGTCGACTGGCACAGACACAAGTTCAGTTGGTGAGGCTAGCTGTTTGGATGGCGATGCAGCAGATTCTTGTGTGGAATGTCCAGATCCTGATGGATGTTTCCAGCAGTTGAAGATGCAAGGAAATCAACTCGTTCAAAAGGTGCTTTACTTATCTTAGACGACATACTCTAACAATAGCTAAGAGATGTAGATATCGTATATTCCCTAATTAATGCCCCTGAGCATTTTACAAAATAAAAAATGACTTACCCAGCATAAATTCATGATCGTGCCATATTAACCAAAGTATCTAATGAATGCACACACTAGTAATCTGTGTTGCACAAAATATTTAATACTAAAAACACTATTTCAAACTATTGTGAACTCAATACTCCAAATTTGCCAAATTTAACGCTGCTAGGGGTGTTAAATAGGGAATATACGGTATCATAAATCATGAACATAGTGCATTATGATGTGGGTACCCTCATATGCATATTTTTATTAATATATCTTGCTTGCTTATTATTATTTTGTTACACTGTTGTAGGTAAAACTATGTCTTATGTAAGGATTATGCATTTCATAGTTGCAGAATGTGGCTGTTCTCAAAACATATTTGTGTTGAAATTAATTCAATTTATTTTATAAAGAGAACAAGTTAACTAAAGCAGCCACAACACACTGTATGAATATATAAATATGACTTTGTTTTGTTTGTTTATTATGAATTCTTGTTGACTATACATAATTTCTGCAGATACTACTGCATGATATTTAATGAATATATTTTTGAATTGTTTTACAGAGTAATTTCAAGGAAGCTGTTGATTGCTATACAAAGTGTATAGACATCTTCCCAGACCGAGCTGTCAGCTATACTAACCGTGCACTGTGTTATCTCAGGTTAAATCAGGTAATAAATACATTACATTAAACCTATGACATATAGGCCAGATTTAATTCTGTTGCTAAAACATTGGACTGCTTCATATTTTGTAATGTTTTATTTTAAATTTTTATTTTATTTTTATTATTATTATTTTAAATACTGTATAACATAATTAATAGATTAGGTTTACATAAATAATGAACTATTGTAATGATAACCAGTTGATGACATCATTATAAAATACTTTATTTTAGTGATGATGATAAAAATATTTTGTATGCTATGAATAATAAATTTAGATATTAGTCACCAATTTGTTATTGTATTGCAAATCCACAAAAACTTCTTTTTTTAAAAACTCTGATAGAATATTTTATGGTTATGTTTATAGTTATCTAATCTGGGTTATCTTTGATCTTATACATATGACAACTTTAAAGAAGGGTGTTTCTGTGAGAGAAAATCTTGTACTGCCATGGAACTGTAGTCTGTTTATGCTACTTGGAACATGGAGATTGTCAAATAAAAACTTAAAATATATAACTTACCTCATGGATGTTGATATTTTTCTAAATAAAAATAGTCCTATTTTTGGTCTAGATTGCTGTGTCTATTGATTCTGTATTGTATGAATGTCAGTCAAAAGTACTGTTTCCGAAATTCTTAGAGGGCTTATTTTGAGCACCATGTTTGATTTTCTGCTGATGTCGGACAAATCCATATAAAAATAGGGGTGTTAGTTAATTATTTGTATAATGTATTTTTATAAATATATTTATCAGAATTTAATATCAATGTCATATTTGCAAAGATTTATTTATTTTAGTCATCTTAGATGATTTTTATTCATCTGTGGCAAGGGAGTAAGCATTAGTTTCTGTCCTTATAGCTTCCATGTATTTGCATATTTTGTTTTACTACTTTTATTTGTAGGCACAAGAAGCTGTTGATGACTGTGACAAGGCTCTCAAACTGGAGCCAGAGAACACAAAAGCTTTGTACAGGAAAGCTCAGGCGAAAAAGGTGATTATACAGTATAATTTCTAGATATTATTAGTTTAGCTTTGATTACAGACTGTGCTGTTGTCTCATGTTCTGTGGGTTGTAACAGTGTTTGAAATAACTGCTTTCAATATCTGCAAAATTTGTATCTGGTTATTTTGACTACCTGCAAACAAACATCTTCACCTGCAGTCAGTACAGTAACATGTGCTGCAACTCATGAGTATGTTGTGCCTCACAGTGAGTTGATAAGATTGATTTCCATTGAAGTATCCCTTTGACTTTGTCTTATATTGAGACATTATTTTATAGCGTTTATGAGAACTTTATCTAGAATGTTGTTTTAGTACATGATGTACATGTAGACTTACAGACCATAAAAGCTTTTAAATTCTATTATTCATATTCACTAACATATTATAATTTAATTTATTAGGAAGAAGTTGCTCACAGAAAAAATAGTGAAAACAATTAATGCTATAACGACAATGATTACTTTCTTGCACTACTGTCATAAAAAATGGCTTCTTTTTTCATTTTCTCTAACTTATAATGGGGGAAAATCTACATGCAAATATAACTACAGCATTTTAAAAATTCATTGTGCATTGTGGTGTATTTCAAACACTTTTGTAGGATCAGTTTTTCTTTAGCTGACCAATTCAGTTGTTTATATTCCAACCACTGGGACATAACTGGTATGACAAAGGCTATTATGGAAATAGATTTATCATGAACTACATAAACTAACAAATATGTTTTGTTTATCTAAATGTTTCATCTATCATAAAATTTTTCATTAAACTGTTTTTGATAAACAAAGTGGTCTACTGTCCGAAGGCAATTCCTTAAATTGTCTTTGGCAATGGGCAATGAATTTTTCTTTCTTAGCGGCACTTTTTTTTTGTGGACTAAATGTTTTTTTCAAGGTGTATTTTTTTTGTATTATTAAAAATAAAGTATATTTTATGTTAAAATAGCCATGGAAAATACTGTGAACGCTATTTCTCCACAGCATTTATTTTGTCATGTGCATTTTCTTTATTACAGGGGTTGTGAAGGTAGTTCATATTTGCTTGTGTTTTTCATAAAGTGAACATTTAATTATATAAGAATTATGCCGATTGAAAAGAAAATGTAGCAGTTGCATATATTGGATTTAAAATATTAATTATATGTTATTGTAATTGTATTTTAAACAGATATTGCACCGGTATAAATCAAGTCTTCAAGATTTGTTCACATTACTGAAACTTGAACCAAATAACACTGCTGCCAAGAAGGAGGTGGAAATTGTAAAAAAATACTACAGAGAGGTACAGAAATATTTAACAAACATACATGCATACACACAAACACAATCTCTCCAGTGATCTGCAGTATTTCTTTTGTCTGTAATTAGCCTAATACAGGTAACATGTTTTTATACAATAATTCTAATCCAGGGTTTGCTGTGCAACTCGCAAGATTCTCCAGTTGCAAAATTTAAAAAATACAGAAGTGATGGATGTAAAGGGTCTTGTTGAACAAGACTAACCACAGCTCTCTTATATATACTCAACCAAAAAAGAAAGTATGCATGTTAAAATATTTTTGTTTCATGGAGTGGTCACAGTAATGGTCCATTGGCAGCAAACACATGCTCAACTTGAGATATTACTGCACACATCACACTTTCTAAATGGTATGGTTATCTAATTCCAGGATTTCAGCCACGGATATCATCTGGTTTATGAAATAGAATGCATGTAATCAATAATCATTTTTCTTTTTTGATTAAGTATATATTGTTTTGTATGTGACAGGAACTTGAAAAAGTCAAAAGTCAAAATGCTAAATCAGCTGCGCCAAAGAAGGAAGAGAAACAAAGGAAAAGGATGAACATTGTAGAAGTGGATGATGATGATGATGAAGAAGAGGTTAAAGGAGCCAGTATGTTATTAATTTCAGATCTCTTGCGTTAAACAAATATTAATTGTATTAAATTGTTTTTTTATTTCTACTTGATTCATTAACACCAGGTCATAAAACCTAAAACGTTCAGTGTTTGAAAATATAATAATTAATATAAAACAGGCCTATTACAGGGCCAGCACAGCTGTTTAAATATTGGAGGGGCAGGACTGAATAGGGTCGCCATCAGTCATTTGAAGGGCACATACAACGTACTCAACAAATGCAAAAAATGCTAATTTTTGGGTCACAAAAATGGGGGTCACAGATTATTGGGGAGTTAATGCCTCCCTTGCCGCTCCCCACTCGCTGCACTGGCCCTGTGTCAATATTCAGATCTGCATAAACCACAAATGGGTTACTCCAAAAATGTTTAAAGTAACCCATTTCATTATGTATAATCCATTTATAAAATATGCTATTATATTAACAGAAAACAGACTGCTTGTAATTGATGTCCTAATTTTAACGTGAACAAGCAATTGTTTTTGTAAAACTAAGACTAGCCTAGACATGCATGAACTAAATGATCATTCACGCTGTTTCACTGTAGGGCTAGGATGTCTGTAACAAAACACACAAATACAACCACACCTGTAAAATAAGTATCTCCTTCTTCTGAGATTTTATAACTTTTTTGTGTGTTTTTATGAGATCTCCTACCAAGACCATCTTAAGAATATTTGAAGCCACTGGGCAAAGCAATGTATTGGGGACCCTCACCCTTGCCTTATATGAATGTTAATTTTAATTTTTTCAAATTAAATTTCGGGGCCTCTAAAATCATGGGACCCACAGGCAACTGCCCTGTGTGCCCATGTGATAAAATGACACTAGCTCTTACTATGTTTTGAACTAAAGGTCACAGTTTTGGAATATGACAATGACATCACATTAAATATGTATCATATGTTTATAATCAATAGCACAATATATTCAAATTAGTGGTCATCATCATGATTCTGTTAAAATTTGTCACCATTCCTGTAGTATTCTCATAGGTGGTTTAGTTTAATTTTGTTTAAATTTATAAAATTGAAAATGGCCAAAGTTGCAGTCATCATAAAAACATGAGAAGAAAACCCTAAAATAATGGTTATAAATTTAACATTTTGACTACGAGAATATATTTATGTATGTGGTTGTTTTTATGTGTTTTATTACTGAAAGATGTTAAAATATTGAACATTGTCAGTGTTCTCGCCCGCCGAAAATTAAAGGGAGTTACACCTCTTCCCCATCCCTCTCCTCACCAAAACAACCCCCCAACATGGCCATACTCAGAATGGTGATTACTCTAATGTTAGCATTACTATGATTTTATTTCATTTAGTTTGGTAATGAACTTCATTATTATTAGAAAATATAAATAATAATTTAAAAATTATTAAAAGAAGACATTACTTTTAATATTTTTCTGTTTTATTTTATTAATATCGGTGTGCTCCAATAGAGGTTTAAATTACTGATATGCCATATCTCAATATACCCCGCCTACCAGACTATCTGCACAACTATCGGCAAAGTTCAAAGCCCGTGCAGCTCGTTAGTTAGCTCTGTGTCAGTTCTAAATTAAAACAATGAATTCTTGCATTAGATTTAACCCTTTGATGTACCACAATCTACACGTCAGAATTAAACTTGTACAGAGTCAGTTAACTTTTCTCTTGTGGGGTGGAGGGGTAGTGGATATTTAAGTGTAAAACACTAGTGTGTTAATTGCACATTCTAGTAATTAAGACCTGCCGAAGTTCAGTTGACAATATATAGCCAATCGTGACGTCACTTATCTTCTGGCCTTCTCAAGTCGTTAATGATGCCAATAGGTCTCACAGGACACTGGTATTGTTTTGTCAGATGTAACATTAAGCTGCTAATTACAAGTGACTAAGTTTATGAGTTTATAGGGGGAAAAAACCCAGGAGCAGCAGAAAATGAAATGGGGCGACAGAAAGCAAAAGGGGTTGGCAGAATGCAAGGGGAGGTGGCGGTAAAATGCTATATGGGTTGGCGCTCCCTCCTTAGTGCTGTTCAGACTATTAAAAGTTATACAGCGTATTTCCTATTTTAAACATACGTTTTGTTGATAAATCATTTTGATGTGATATTAAAAGTTATACAGAGTATTTCCTATTTTAAACATATATTTTGTTGATAAATGATTTTGATGTGATATTTAAGAGATAAACACACTCTGATTTCATTTTAGAGGTAGGTTATTGTGGATTTGAAACCTCTAAATGACATTTAAAACCAAACGCATTAGCGTGAGGTTTTAAATGTAACAGGAGTGAACAGGCATTCAAATGTGAACAAAGAACTCTGTGACATAAACGAGACTGGAAGGTGATATTTGTATGGCAGCCGTATAATCAATCCGGATAAATGTGACTTGCTCGTACGGCTGCCGTATATGCAATACCAATAGCATGTTTTGTTTGTGCGTATTTGCTATCGGTAACACATAAAATTGAGAATGAGAACCAATGACTAACCATGGTAACCTGTTCATGCGCCATATTAAAAATAAAACATTGTATCCAACACTGCTTAAAGTGGTTACATGGTGGCCGTATGAATATCCACTTCGAATTTTTTTTAATGTGTGACGTAATATCCTGTCGCAGGTTTGTCGTATGGGCACCATTTATTTTATCAATTATTTAAATTAAATCTACTAAAATAACTTTGCAGATTGTGAGAATATGATTTAGCAACGTTCTGTGATGTTGTTTTTTCCGATATCATCTGCTAGTGTTTTACTGTACGAGCTAGTGCGTGGAAAAGGACAGTTCAAACTTGTTTGGATTTCCGATCGTGGTCGTACTTCAAATGGACTCTTGTTAATGATTCATTATGTTATTTTCATTTCTGATGGATGTTTTTTAGAAATCTCTTTTAAATAACAGTTTTCAAATACAGAATTTAAGCAAACATGAATTTTAAAGTGGCTCTTTACAGACCAGGTTATTTTCCGTTCCAACCAGTGGTCCACAACTAGTTTATCAAAGGCCGTGGTATGTACTCTCCTGTCTATGGGACGGTGCATATAAAAGACCCCTTGCTGCTATCGGAAAGAGTAGCCAATGTGGCGGCAGCAGGTTTCCTCTAAAAATACATGTCAGAATGACCATATGATTGACGTCCAATAGCCGCTGATAAGATTAAAAATCAATGTGTTGTAGAGGCGTCGTTAAATAAAACAAATTTTACTGTTGTAAAAGTGGGTCTTTTTCGTGAATTTTTTCATAACGTGACGCAGAGATTTTGAAAAGCCAATTCATAATAAATATTAGTTTGGAGTTTACCGAAGGTGAGGATTTTGATTCTGAATATCGGGAGTGAATAGCGAATTTTCAAATAAAACTTTTGAATGACACCGAGTGTGAGGGCGAGAATATGGTGTTGAATGTGAGCGATCCGACCATAAATACGAATTACCAAGGGTAGTTTATGGGTTTTTTGTTCATTCATTTTTAAGCTTTTCTAGACCGCAAATCGTGCACCTACAAAAAATGTCCTTCAAAATCCCAAAATAATATTAATTTGTTCATACCTTTATATTATTTAATTGTTTTGTTAAGTTTTAAAGACAAAATATTTGATCAAAATGAGATGTCTCTTAAACTGATTTTTCTTAAAATTAATCCAGTTTTGGGTGGAAGTAATTCTTAAAAGAATTCAGTAGTCTAAAGGTTAATTTATTCACACCTATGTCATTTCACACATTTGTTAAGTTTTAAAGTCATAATATTTGATTAAAATGATTTTTCTCAAAATTAATTTAATGTTGAGGGGAAATTACTCTTAAACCAATTCAATAGTCTAAAAGGCTAAAACAATGTAAATTGAGAAAGTAGTATGTGCTCAAAAAACAAGTACCATTAATATCAAACCAAAATTTATAAATCAAACAATATGTGACAAAAATATCTACAGAAAAAATGAATTGAAATATGAACAGAAATGATGCAAGTAAGTAAACTATGAATGTATGTAAAGAAAAAAAGAATGACAAATGATAGAACGTGCAAACAGGCCAACTGGAATACAGATGTGAGGTGATGAGAAAATTTAACTAAAATTACTAGTGAAGTGTTGTTCAGTTCTACTATGGACAATTGATACTGTATCCATTTTATATGCCCTAGTAATTTTCTTGATATTCATACAAGTAAATATAGCATTTGAGTCAATTTACCTATTATTGTTAACTAATTAAATTCATGATTGGGTTAATATAACAGTAAAAAAATAAATAAATATTGTATTATTTTGTTAACAAAATTATTATGAAAATATTAAATACTGTGAATTTGAAATATACCTACACCTGACATTGATACGTGTATTATGAAACATTTGAAAAACTACTTAAATTTGTTTTTAAACCAAGATCTTAAGAATGTTTTGTTTAAAGGAGGAGACATTTTCTCAGCACCTTTTATTAATGCAAGCTGTTAGACTAAGCAAAGACTTGATACAGCAAGACACGGACAATAATTTTCAAAATATCTATTAAATTTGAAGCACTATGTATTATACTTCAACTGTCTAAACTATACAAAGAATACTAACCATAAGGAGAAAGAAAATGTTCAAGCGTCCAGGTCTTTGCTTAGGTCTTGGCCGAGATTATCTACATAGAAGCTAGAGACCCAAATCAGGCAAAATGTTCTGCTTAAGAAACGATAAATGATCCAACGCAAGAAATAATAATGATTCTGCTCAAAAAAATGGAAATGACTTGAAAACTGAGAATTCAATTAGATTTATTAAAAATAGTGATTCCCAAAGTCGGCAGTACCACCCCCTTATGGGCAGTACCACCCCCTTATGGGCAGTAAGAAAAAGAGGGTGGTAGAGCTGGCAGGGTGGCATCAGAACCAAATAATTTTTAAAAATGTTTATGTAACAGCATGAAAGAGGTATGTCTTCATGTGTGTGTGCGTGTGTGTGTGCATTACAATGCATTTGAACATACTGTAACCAGTAATGGTTTACTGAAAATAAAGGCTACCTTTAGCAGGTCCCTTTACTAAAGAATCTGCCATTAAATTTTTTTTTCTAATGTTAAATGGTGTACCAATGATAAAATGTTCAAGCCAAGCTCTTGTTTTACAGAATTAGTACATGTAAACTATAATAGCTTTTTAAAAAGGATTACCCTTAAAAGAAGAGGAAACAGATGTAAAATACAGTGAATACAGTTTTAAATGTATGATAGCAAACATTAACTAGGACATTTATCTTACTATTTGCTCATAACAAGTACAGTTAAATGAGCAACTAATCTACCAGTACAGTTATTAAGATTTATAATGAGTTGTCAATAAAAAGTATACATAAAAGAACGCAAAACTTCATTACACAATAAAAGTAAAGTTTGTTTATTTAACAACGTCTCTAGAGCACGTTGATTTTTATCTTTTCATATGGTCATTCTGACATATGCATTTAGAGGAAACCTGCTGCCACCACATAGGCTACTCTTTTCCAATAAGCAACAACGGGTCGTTTATATGCACCATCCCACAGACAGGACAGCACATACCACGGCCTTTGATGAACCAGTTGTGGACCACTGGTTGGAACGGAAAATAGCCCAAACTGCAAACAAGGCCACTGAGAATGATCGATCCAACAACCGACTGGTTCACAGGCGGACACTCATTACACAATAATACATATCTATCACACATTTTACTCAGTTTTATAGTGTAACACGTTTTAAATCCTGTAGCTGAATAACAATTTATCAGTCCTTGGTAAAATTTAATTCTCATTAAAATATTAAATCTGCAACATCAACATGATTCTGTAACCTGGTGAACAACAACAACAAAAATGCTAACTTGATTGAGTATTCAGTAAATTAACATGTTCATTTGGGGTTTTTTATTGATCTTTTTTGTGTTCTGTACTATATGTAGCTAGCACTACCATGTTTACAACATTCTTGTTGTGTTTAACCTTCTGGACACTGCAGGCGACTTTTCTCGACAATGTCATGCTATCCTTTGAATACTGAAGGCGACATTTCTCGACAATCGAACTGGCCCTTTAAAATTAGTATTTCCTCTTGCTTGAATGCATTATGGGAGGAAATGACGCAATACCTATCAACACAGGATGTTCCCAATTGCAAATGGTGGATTTATGAAGTGTTTGAACTCCTTTATCGATCGAAATTTTCGGTGTAAATTCTGGTATTTTTTATAAACTTTTTTCATAATGTGACGAGCAATGGTGGTGCTATGCAGAGATTTTGAAGAGCTAATTGGGAATAAATATTATTTTGAGGTTTATTGAAGGTGAGTATTTTGATTCTGAATATTGCGAGCGAACAGCGAGAGAATTTATAAATAAACATTGTGAATAACACCGAGTGTGAGGACGAGAATATGGTGTTGAATGTAAGCAATCAGACCATAAATACGAATTACCAAGCGTAGATTAAAGGTTTTTGTTCATTAGTTTTTACGCTTTTCTAGACCGCAATTTATGTAATGACTCTCAGCACAAAAACGGTGGTTACTTCACTTTTTTTTGTTTAACATGAAGTGTTAATGGACACTCAATGATAGTATTTTTCATAATAACATTTTTCATAATAAACTGAACTTTTCTTTATTTTAATAACATTTATTTTCAATGGTTGCTCTACCCATGTGGCTGGATTATTGTAAAAAGATAAACATAATAATTCTTTTCATAAGTCATTTCATATTTTGTTTATCATTTACATGTACAGGGTCAGAATATTCTGTATGCAAAGACAAGTTTTAGTAGTAGTTTTAATACAAATATTAATTACCACTTCGGGGTCATTTCAACTTGCAAACAAGGTATAATGCAATGCACAAGCAAAAAGCATTTTGATAAAGCCTGTACATATAAAGCTGGATCCCCGCAGTTGCTCCATAACATGCCTTGTCATTGGCCGAAATCATGTGATAAACCAGTTAAACAGGTTGTAAAGCAGCCAATCACATTGCTTCTTAAAAGGGGACGTTGAAGTTAAGCATAGTTACGTATATCATTTGGCGTACAACACAGATGAATAACTACCAGTGGTAATACGTAACTATGTATGGAAATAGTATATATGACATCGGGGGAGCAGACACTATACATTGATGTAATCAAAGCCTATACATTAATGTTACTGGCTTCACGTGAGTAAAGAAAGTGACTGAATTAAATGCGATACCCCACAAATATGCTTATTAGCCCGCATAACTAATAGCAGTAGCACAACGAATTTACTATCCCACCAGCATTTATATTAGCCTGGGGCTAACTGTCTAGCAATTATTTTGAACACTGATGTATGTTGCCACCTGTCAAAGGACTTCGTGTTTGGTACTGATTAAGGTAGTCACATGAAATTTTTTTTTCTCTGTGCACACACAAAATAACATTTATGTTATGGATGAATTTTTTTATTAGCTATAACACACTGATTATTAAAATTTATGCTATATTTTTACCAATATTGGTAATGAAATAAAATGTGATGATAACTTGGGTAGTGCTTCAAAGTTAAACCCACCTAGCTAGTGACTTTTACTAGTGAGCCTGTAAGTGAAAGGAGTAATGGTTAATCTGTTGAGTTACCTCCATTAGCTGTCGCTGCAGCACACCCAACTGCTTGGCTAAACTTTCCGTCTCTGCAGAATAGTCTGGCACCACTTTCTCAGAACTAGCTCGGAGCCGCACTGTTAACTGCTGAATTATAGCATCCCGCTGACTAAGAGCCCTCTGAAGATCAATGAGTCGACCCTAATCAAAACAAAAAATGCCTATCAAATGTGATTCATTTAGCTGCGTTACTTCTTATCATGATAGTGACTTATTTTTAATAATATATACTTAAATGGAAATGAATGTTTAATGACTTGTCAAAATTTCCTATGTTTGACATCCAATAGCCGATGATTAATAAATCAATATTAATTAGTGGTGTCGTTAAACAAAACAAAAAAAGTGATACTATTGACACATCGCCTACAAAACAAACAAAAATATTGCTGAAATCAATTAAGATAACTTGTAATTAAGAACAATAGATATTTTATTGTCCCTTCCCAAAGAGGACAGCAAATATCATGGTCTTTGGTATACTTGCTATAGACTACTGCTTGGATTGGGAAATTATCACATAAAGACAAAGTGCAGTTTGGCCAAAACAGTTCAAGGTGATAATTTAATATTGATTAACGATATTATTATAATACAAAATAGATCAAACCTTTTCAGTGAAACCACTTTTAGTTCTGTTGCCATCAACTTCCATGCTAATTAGTTGACCATTTGATTCAACCTATGAACATGCAAAAAATGATAGTTATAATACTCTTCATTAAACCATTCATTAATGCAAGACATTAAAAAGAGAAAAATATAGAAATAAAGAGAATTTAATTTCTTTTATTGTATTGAAATCATTATTTTTAATCAAATTAAACTGACTGTATATTCTAGCACATCTAGCTCAAGTCATTCGAGCACATCAATATTTCTATCAGAGTAAGAATGATTATAAAGAATTAGTTTTAAAATTAAATATTTCTTCATTAATGCTGATGCAAAAGATTAATACTGAATTCAAATTAGTTTTGTATGGCCACAAATGGGACACATGTGAAAGTCTGTAGTGAATGTTGTTTGTGTGATTTAATGAAAAACATGCATATCGCAAGCTACACTCCAGTGGTGTGTGAAAGCAGCTTAAATCTGCAAATCAAATCATGTTTTACACCTGAAGTTTTTCAGCAGTACTCTGCAGAGATTTAAGTGTGTTGTTTTCTTCAACAAGCCTGTCCAGTGCCAGTTGCTTTCCTTCCACAATTTCCTCTAACTCGGCCATATGCTGGTACACGTCTCTTAGCTTGGCCTCGTAGTACACAGCTGAATGCATCTCTGTCTCCTATAATATTATATCAGAAATAAATATGTTGGATTTTGTAACTTGTTTTCTTTTAATCATTTTCTTCACTTATTTCTGAAATTGTACATGCAACGTAGCCACTAATAATACATCTTGTTGTCTTGTTTTGTTGTTTTAATGCTTGTGAAAATAAAAATTAAAGATGACATTATGATTACTATTTAGTAACCAAACAAATAAAAACAAGTATTAAAAATTAGTAACAATTGTAACAAATATTATTAGCAAAAAATTAAAACATGTTTTTGTAGTATCTACAAAAAGCCAAAAACATTCTATGCAAAATAAAATCCAGTCAATAAAGTCATTTCACTGGCTTATTAACATGTTATTTTGTGTGTATTTAACATTCTCAGATGTAGCATACATGTAATTGCCAGGCAAATATTAATGTGATACATGGTTGGTAGATGAAATACATGTATAAACACACCTTGCCAGACCATTCATCACCACTATAATCATCAACAGATTGTTGGTCACTCTGAAATATAAACAGAACACCATGCACGTTATCATGCAATAACACAAAACAAAAAACAAAACAAATGTCAACATGTAAGGTTATGTCTGCTTTGACATGTATATTACAAAATTAAAACAATGTCAAATAGTGAAACCCCTCTAAACCGCACACCCATGGGACCAAATAAGAAGTCCGGTTTTGAAAGGTTCCGGTTTAGCGACATTTTATTGTTTGCAAAAAAAACTAAACATTGTTGTATTCTGAGTTCTATTGATAATGAACAAGTAATAAAACTGAACAAAAAGAATAACAAACATACTTTGTAAAAAGCCATTTATGTAGTACTCTTACAAAACAAAAACATGTTGAAACAATGTACTAACTGAAACCTTTTGTGTAACAATTGGGGTAAGGGGTATACTTTGTAAAACATCATTTATGCATTCTCTAAACAAAACGTTGTGCTGAAACTGTGCTAAATGTAAATTAAAACTTTACTTTAGTGCGCGAGAAATGAATCAATTGTTGTTTGCCGTCTTTCACATTTTTTTTTCATGATTGTGGAATGCGTCATACTTTCTAATTCCTGTACATGGAACAAAAAACTTTCATCTTTATAAATAGCAAACTGTTTTAGTTTCACCAACATGTCCAAGACGTCTGGATACGACAAAGCACTTTCCGGAACCGACACCTCTTCAGTATTGTCAATGCAATACTGTCTGATTGTCAAGAGCTGTATTTATTAACATCTATTACATATAATAACAATTAACACACATTTTATCGAAGTAAAAGATTAAAATATACACACAAAAGATTCCAGAGGTTTCCCCAGAGCGTTAAGGCGGCACGGCCCATGCTCCCTTAACTCATCAAGTAAGCGTCTTCATGGTTGGTAAGCGCCTTAGCTCAAGTACCGTGTCGGCTTATTTAGCGAAGTACAAGGTGTGAACAAATAAAGCTGTAAAACTTAATTGTCTCCAGTTCACACTTTCAATTGTTAAAACATCTCCCCAATAATTCAGATGGTGAGAGTCCAATTAATCTTGTTTTAATCATTGTTCCTTTAGTATGGGCTTGTGAATGGGATCGCCTAATGATCCGACTGAGACATGCTTGCGCTAAACAGATTAGTATGCATCGCCTTCACATATCAATTAAGACATCAAAAAAGATAACCTAACAACTAAATAAACAACATGGCATGTGAATTTCTTGAGTTAAACATGCCCTATTTAATTATTGGTAAA
>JAULBS010095777.1:0-32078 GCA_032355785.1 Symmetromphalus regularis | reverse complement strand
TTTCCTCTAAATACATATGTCAGAATGACCATATGATTGACGTCCAATAGCCACTGATAAGATTAAAAATCAATGTGATCTAGAGGCGTCGTTAAATAAAACAAACTTTACTTTACTGGGTTGGAGCCGATACATAGATTAAAAATCCCATGCCTCGACTGAGATTCAATCCCAGTACCTACCAGCCACAAGTCCGATAGCTTAACGACTGCGTCTTTAGGGCACAGGCTTTGACTTGCCAAAAAAGGAATAAGGAATGGAAGATGAAAAAAAAGAAAGAAAAAAAAGAAAAGAGTTTGTCTTGTTCCAACTGTTGTAGTATCTTCAAAGACAGGTTTCCTGAAGTCAGATTAAATCAAAAAGAAAACCATAATTACAACCATTCAAACTACAACCATTGGCTCTCTAGCTCACCTAACTGATATCAACTATGGAGAAAATAAAATTATGTTCTTATGATACAGATAGCTGACAGACCATTCAGCTAGAATTGCACAATTACCTCACCTTATCAAGCCCACACAAGCAGACTATTCTAATATTTTCATTCTTAATACACCTTGGCATATCAAGTGGAATCAACCCATTCTTCAATTATATCCCTCACAGAAATAAATTTGAAGCACTGATTGTGTGTGACATGATTGGTACATTCAAAACAGCAGGCATCCAATGAAATGCCATGATTATAAGCCAGATTTATTCCATTAGTAGTTCAAGCAACAAAAAGTAAAGTTTGTTTTATTTAACGATGCCTCTTGAGCAGATTGATTTTTATCTTATCATTGACTATTGGATGTCAATTATATGATCATTTTGACATATTTAGTAAGATGCATTCATTTTTCAAAGTCTTTGTGATTCTTATTGAAGAAATGACTTTAATTATTTTTGTGTTCATGCAAGTATGAATGCAAACAATGCTATGCATATTATGAAATGCATACTATGAATCCTCAGTTGATTGTTCTTATATAGTCTTTTTTAGGTTTCATTGAAAACAAAACAAGTGACAAGTGTTAAAATATCTATTCAGTCATTGTGCTGTGTACAGTATTGGAATATGACAAACCTACATCTTACAAACATGAAACTAAAATCTATCAACTTCTTTAAACATGCATAGAAATGCATGAGTCCATCTTTTCCATTCTCCATCTGTTTTATGCCATCTAGGACGTCTTGGCAATTGGTAAAGAAAAAAAAAAAAAAAATTTTTTATTTAATAATAAAGGCCTCATTTTTCATTAAGTTTTACCAGAATCGATGCTGATTCCTGCAGCTTTATATTATAGGAAACCAAGAATCCATTTGTTTTTTGGGGACAATGATTAAAAAAATAATTTTATGTGGCCAATTCATTCAAAATTAGGAATTAAATAATATAAATATTATTTAAACACGGAAATTATATTTTCAGTTATGGAGAACTGTTTAGGCCAGGAAAAATAAAAAATCAGAAAATAAGTCCACTAATGAGATTTGAACCTATGCCCACAGCACCTCGGGTAAATGTTCCACTAACTGAGCTAGATCCTGACCCTCCAATCTAAAAACAAGTCCTTAAAACACAAAGCATTTGTTTTTTCAACCCAGGGAGTAGGATGTAGCTAAAACGGTAGTGTCTGCCTGTGAACTGGTCGGTCGTTGGATCGATCCTTCTCAGTGTACCCATTTGCAGTTTGGGATATTTTCCTTTCCATCCAGTGATCCACAACTGGTTCATCAAAGGTTGTGGTATGTGATGTCCTGTCTGTGGGACGGTGCATATAAAAGACACCTTGCTGCTTATCAAAAAAAAGAGTAGCCTATGTGGCTGCAGCGGATTTCCTCTATACATATCAGAATGACCATATGATTGAGGTCCAATAGCCGATGATAAGATAAAAATCAATGTACTCTAGAGGCGTCATTAAATAAAACAAACTTTAATTGTTTTTTCAACCCAATCTGGTTAAGATATTTTTGCACTTTTTAAATGATGTCGCCGCTACTATTTATTGATGTATAATGTATTCAATAGTAATATTGTATTTCACTTGTTATTGCAAAGATTTATTAGCCCACTATTGCAGGGATTCTCAGTCAACCTATTTTAGGTATCTGACAGAAAGTAATCACCACTCTGCTCTCACATTACAAAACATCTTAAATTAAACAAATACAAAGCAAATCTGATATTACTCGACTAGATAGAATAGATGATCAACACAGGCTTCTATACATATCAAAAGAACTATTTAATTAAACATAAATATGAGCTTACATGAGTGGATTCAGAAATTTTAGAAGGAGACGCAAATAAAAAATATTTTTTAATATTGGAAATGGGAGGTTAATTATAACTGAATTATGACCAATTATAATAGAAGAAAAAATGTTTTTAGTGGCCAAGTTGTAGGGAACTGTACTCACTAAACTCCTGCCCTGGATCTACATTTTTTTTGTATGTTTGATACATGATTCTTTAAAGTATTTCACTGAACTTCTGTTATAAATTATCACAATTTTAGAATTTTTTAAAAATATGACAAACAACATTTTATTTTGATATTTTTTCTCAGAAATGTTTAATATATTATTTTGTATTTATATGCTCTTTCCTATAGTCAGGACAGCTTACGCCAGTACCAGTCTGTTTGGTATACCAGTTATAGAGCACAGTATGAAAAAGGAAAAGTTACAAACAGATTGGACTGTAATAGTAAACAAGTGATCTAACCACCAGGCCATTTCTCAAACCCAAAATAACTACTATAATTATCTAACGGTCTATCATGCATACATGATGACATACCTCAAATATCAAAGAAATCCATGCAGACTAAAAAAAAATTAAAAGCATCAAAATGTTAATTCTTTCAAGTCTGGCCAAATATATCTAAGCTAAAAACCAATCAAAATGTGAATAAATCTCACAGGACCTTAACCTAACCTTTAAAAATTGCTCAAATCTATCTTTTATGCATTATTTAACGTAAAATACAATTTTACAGATATTGATTTGTTGTTAAAATTAATTACACGAATATAAAATAATGAAAAGATATCACCGATAGAAAATATTTTAAAATGTCAATAAAAGGAACATGATTAAGCCAATCTAGGCAGCTTAGATTGACTCAGTGCCCCGCATCACTTTAATACGAAGTGAACCGATGAATGCGATAACTCGGACGTCTGTGAAGATAGCGGCGAACGATCACTGCATCTGTATGTAATCAATATTAGCTATTTCTCCTCAATACGCAAGGCAAACACTCAAACACAAAAGCCATAATAGGATGAAAAAAAAGGTGCAATTGATCAACAAGTAGGCAATTTCATATCACATATTAGCTCTACTAAATGGACGGATGTTCTTTATTTATTCTCAAAATGTACACAGTTTAGTTAAATACATGTTCATACATTCCTATGCTTATCACAATTAATGTAAAACTTTACAATTTTATGTTCATCGTAATTAATATACATTATAATGTACAATGTTTTTTTTTTAAATATATACAAAATATATCATTAATGTAAATACATGTGCTATTTTTATATTAAAATAAATACTAAACCCAATTAGAATTTATTTGTAATAAAACCTTTTTTCACTGAAAATTGATTCACAATTTGTATAATACTGTCCATGGTACAAGTGAATCAAAACAAAAGGTTACAACAACCCACTCACAAGCAATGTAACAAATGTACAGACGTTACGTGTGCAAAGATTGGCTGTCAATAATAAACAGTATGTTACAATTTCTTCACCTGACTGCTGCTAAAACAAATGTTTCCAAAGAGTACCAGTATATAACACCATTGACCATTGGTTGATTTTATGCATTATACACCTAATAGGAAAGCATGTTTTGCAGACTGTATGCTGTGGACTGGTTCCAGTTGTTGAGCTATAGGGTTGTTCAGGGTGGCATTGAATGTTCCTTGTAATACTGTGTCTTGAATTAGTGGTGAGAACTGAAATGAGACAAAAACAAAAGAAAATCAGTCAAATTTGTCAAAGAATATAATTATATATATTTTTGCTGAAGACAGGTCTTTGTTTTTTAGTAAGCGCTATGACTGGTTCACATCATTAACCAGCTTGACACAGAGGGAAAAACACAAAATGGTTAGCAAGAACTTCACATTTAATGTAGCAGACCTTTTTACCCCCTGAGATGAAAAATAGTAAAATCACAGTAAAAATAATAGTACAATAATAAAAAAAAAAATTAAATTTCTGCTTCTCGACCATTTTTGTCTTCTGAAATACCCTAATGTGTTTAGTGTTAAGACAGAAAACTATCATACATCAAAGGTCTACCAACAAAAATACTATAAAAAAAAAAATTGAAATTTCGACCAGTGTACAATCATAAAAAGTACCTAAATATCATACATTTTATGCCAAAATCATAAGAGTAAACAGGTCTGATGTACACATGACTTATGTTCAGGACAAAATAGCAGATGCTTACTAGTTTTTGAGTTTTAGTTAAAACCCAATTAGAACATGTGGTGCCAATGAAATTGCTAAATAGCATCCATGAATGTTCCTTTAAAATATATTACACTGAAAGCTAGCCCATCGTTTACATTTTGTTTTACTACATAAGACAAAATGAGTAAATCTGAACTGGTCATATGGAGATAACATATTGTCGAAATTAAGTTCACCTTGTAAAGACAATGTATGTCAATATTTGGTTTGTTCAGTTTATTAGAATGCTATTCCATTGATGTATAAACTGATAATCACTATGATAACCAAGACCTTCAGCATTAAAGAAGACTTTCTGACAATGCCATAGGTCATGCCCACAAATGGTATGCTTGAATACCCTTGGTGATGAAAGTATCTTAAAAATTCTAGCCCTGCCATGCCACCAACTCTCAATGATCAAAGACATCCACCCTATAAAGAGATGGGCAACCATTTTGCATTTTAGCATCTTATGGGGAAAAAAATTCTTTTCTAAAATCCTCTGAAAACTTTCCTGGAACTCTTTTTCCAAAAAACTGGCAGCCCCAAAACAATATCAGATTCATTCTATACATACATGTAGTATGTTACACCATGCTGATACACCATTTAACAATGAACATAATTATACTCAACCAAAAAAGAAAGTGTGCATGTAATCAATAATCATTTATTTCCAGATTCTGGAATTAGATAACCATACCATTTAGGAGGAGGTGTGCATGTGTGTAGTAATATCACAAGTTGTGCACAATTTTCCTGCCAATGGATCATTACTGTGACCACCTCATGAAAAAAATATATTTCAAAATGCATACTTCCTTTTTTAGTTGAGTATATAATAAGAAATGTCACCTGTGGTAGATAACTGATCATTCTAAGTACCTTTAAATATCAAACACACAGACCCTTTTATTAAGTTTTAATCATTTTAAAAATATAAAAACATATCAAGTACATCACAGAATCAAGATTCATAATTCTCTAAGACCATTCCTAAGAAAAGATGGTCTCTGTACACCCAATCCATTCAGTAATGAAGTAACAAGAGATGAAACAAATATTCTATAAGGATTTTTCAAAGGATTTTGTGACAATGCTTTCAACTATACATGATTATAGACAATTTAAACTGTCGGTAAATAGCAGTCTTGTAAGTAAATTTGACCTACTTTTTGTGTTCTTCAAAAGTACATGTCTGATTCCAAACTGAGCTAAAAACTTAATAAAACTGATTAACTGGTAGTGAGACTTTAATAAATAAATCTTTGTTTTTGGTTAATTAATTCCCTTTTTCTTCTTTATTTTAATTAAACTGAAAAAATAATAATACCAAAATAGGCTCTTTATGTAATTAAAATGAGATTTTTCAAAATATCTTTTATAAGTGTGCCCAAATTTTCTAGAAACTTTGTAAAAATTTCAATTTAAGGACCTTCATGGATTTTTTTTTTTTAATTTACATTATATAATATACAGGCTGTTTCTTGGATTTTACATCTAGAATGTAACAACAAAAATAATAGGTAGCAAAGAATAAAATTATAAATCATATTACTATTAAATCACCAAATATCAATAATCTAATTTTAACCATTCCCTAGACCTCATGGCATACCCACACCAAATACACATATTTCATATTGGACAAGTCCAGTGACTGATGACCGACCACCATCATCATAATCGCATTCTTCAACAATGCATAATGCACAACTCCAATATCAAATTACCCAGTCAATATTCCTCTCCTGCACGATATCAACTAATATGAAATTATGCAGATCGCAGAATATATAATAACCGATGTGCTAAACAAAATGCTCACACGTTTGGGTCAAATCGTCATCAATCTTGAATCATTTCCCCGCATTTCCCGACAGTTTCTGCCCTGTGATATGAAAGAAATTCTCTGTGCAACAGTATTGTGGCAATTTGTCTGCCCAGCCCATTATACTTGGCTTTTTCTTGCCGATTAATCTAGTCATTTGCTTATCACAGCAGAATCGGCTCCTGTGTACCCAGAAAATATCCCATAAACTCGCAGTATCTGATCTTCCATTCAAATTCCATTACTGCCAAAGCTTGTAGTTATAAAGTCGTCAATTCTTTTGCTTCCCTAAAGTGAATCTAAGGAAATTCAATCTGAGGTTCATTTCATTCTAAGATTCGAGATTTATAAATACATTTTAGACTTAAGGTTTATCATGATGGGTTTGTTTTTTCATACTGGATATTCCACAACTGTAATGTAAGTTTTTATTATCATTTTTAAATGAAAAATATATCTGATTGTAAATTTTTGCTGTAAACAAAAATAATAACTATAATATAGGCCTTTATAGTCGTTATATAAATGAAATATAAATACTTTTGTTTTAATTATAAAAAAATATATATAATGTAAACTTTTATTGTTATTTTCTAAATGAAATACGAATGAATTTAAATTTGTGCGGTTAAGAAAAAATAATATCTATAACGTGGACTTTTATGGTAATGATATAAATGAAATATTAATATTTCTAGTTTTAGTTATAAAGAAAAAGAAAATAACTGTAATGTGGACGTTTATTGTTGTACAGTAAATGAGATGTGAATACTCGTAAGTTTGAACGGCAAAAGAAAAATAATAACCGTGTTCCTGATGATCAACTTTACTGGTTTGGCCGAACATTCAATAGAATTACTCGCCAGTAAAAAATCGTAAATTGTAGAAATACAATCAAGAAGAGTAATAGTTATATCTCAGACTCTACTTACGTCTGCCATTTTCCGCAGAAACTAGCCATTTTTCATTCACAAACATCCCAATTCTAATCCGGAAAGAAAATTTATGTGATTAAAAAGCTATATCTGTGTAGATTTGTTTTCACTCGCAGTGTACTAATTTAATTTCAGATTATTTCCCATCAGTTTAAAATTTGCCAGGGTGTAATAAAAACATTGATTGCTACTGAAGAGTCATCAAAATAGCTTCTGCAGTCACTGAGAAGTTCAAATAAAGTAGATTCTCATTATATAAGACTTTATTTCTTACTGCTAAGTCCTTAACTATTTGTGTCTTACATGGATACATGTACTTTGAACAAAGAGATTAGCTCAAGGAATCCAATAAAATCAGTACTGAGCTTCTTAACTATTTTTGGCTATCTTGAAAATGGCAAAAACATTTGTGAGCATCATGTGGGTACCAATGTTTTTGTGACATCAATGAAAATGTAACATTTTTTAGGGTACTCAATATTGGAGAAAAATGGATAATGGATCAAAAAATTTATCCTGTTACTAGTTTATTTCTGTTCAGGAGGTCTTACGGTTTACAAAAAACATAGTGTGTTCGAGTTTCGAAGGCCATAGTAGTCCACAGTAAACCCTATCTGGCCAATGTTTTGGTTTAGAATTTTTGTTGTTTCTAGTTATAAACTGATTCAGAAGCATAAAAATTGATACAGTTTGTGGACTTCTCAGATATACTGTTAAACTATTCTTGTGTATGCTAAAGATTACTCATACCTGTAATTTTAACAGGACAAGCACCAAACATTTTCCAATCTTCAAATTATTTTGCTAATTTGTAAATGGTTTTGCCAAAAAGATAAATTTATTTAGAAAAACTGACTAATTAAACAAATAAAATTAATAAAGGGACACTATCATATTAATTATTATGTTTATGGGAATGTTTAGTTTTTACTAATTAAGAAATGTAAATGATAATAATGAGTAGATTTGATTAAAATATGAAACTATATTGAAACTCTTACAGTAGCTCTTAAGAAAGGTGGTTGTAGATTTGATAAATCTCAAATAAATCTTCTACATACTACCAACAAAACCAATAACTATTTTAAAAAAAAGAAGCTTCTCAGAGATGTGCATATTTATGGAATTAATCTAATAACAAGTGAATAATTATCCTTGTAAACCAGCTGCATAAGAAACAAAAGTACAAAAATCAGTTCACTGAATAGATAAAAACAAATACTGTTTGATACCAATCAATCCCATGCATTGCTCATTTATAAAGTCAATCTAATAAGCAATTAAAGAGGTAACAAAAGCCACATTGATGACCTGCCAAGAGAATGGAGACTGGAAGATAAAGTCATCCCTGGAGGAGATGTAGGAGAAATTACACATGGCTGTGTTCCTGAATCTACTTGATCCCCTATCTTCCATCATGAAGACAGTGAGCTTTTTAAGTGTCCAGCACTTGATGTTTCCCAGATACATCTATAAGCTTCACAACAGTCCCGTCTGGAATATACCTTACCACAATATAATGTCCAGATCGCATTATAATAATGCTAACAAGAAACTATATTTACAGAAGGTGACACAGTTGGTACAAGATTATTCTCCCCTGAGACCTTCTCTACAATACTAATGCAAAATTACAACAAAATATACTATTTGATATATACACATATACAAGATACATAGTGATGTACATTTATATATCGTTAAACAAATAGTTGAAACATCTAGTTTTAAAGATATTAACATTTATTGATTTTTCTTTAACATAAAGGGGCAAACTGTTTCATGTAGCAACATAAGAAAATTGAAAACTTTTCTTAAATTGTTCTATGTTTGGCTTAGGTGCTAAGAGGTTTCCTTCTTCAGCAGATCGCAAACCATAGACTGATTGTATTCTTTTAAAGATTTCTTGTAGATAATGAGGAGCAATTCCATTTAGAGATTTATAAACAAGAATAACTTTTTGATAATGAAGTTTTTGTCCATTGGTAGCCATTTTAATTCTTTGAAAAGAGGTTTTGAAGGAACATCATAAGATTTGTCCAGAATAATACAAGCTGGGTTTTTTTATATGGTCAGTGGTCACTGTATGATAATTATTAGTTGTCTAGCCTAATCACTTCTCAGTTCTCTAAAATACAAATTATTGGACACCAATGACGGTGCCAATGAAATGCATGCCTTAACACTTCTGTGATGTAAGGATATTAAATATTTATCCAACCCTATCCTACCCCATTGTAATAATGATAACATCCATCAATCAGTTACCACTTAAGTTTTCTTCATAAATATTACTTCAACTTTCTTGTTTTCCTGTACTGAAAAAGGTGCATCTGTGTAGATGTAATAAAAAAAAAAGATTATTGGATAGTGTCATCTGAGTATTAGTCTTTAGTGGAGTGGGATGTAACTCAGAGGCAGGTTGTCTGTCTAAGCTGTGGTGGATCTATTTCCTGTACTACCTAGTAGTCTACAACCAGTGTAACAAAGGCATGATCTATCCTATCAGAAGGCCTGTGCAAAGCTGGTAATGGGCCTGGGCCAGATGGGAAATGTAGACCCCCATTTCAGACTGCTCACTAAGTATTTTGGTAATCAGTGCTAAATACCAGGGCAGTAGGACCCTTCAAAATTGTAGGCCCATGCCAACTGGTCCACCTGAGCCTGCCTCTGTTCTGAACTGCCTATCAGAAAGAGAAACCTATGTTACAGTAGTGGGTTTCTTCCGAGAATCATATACCACAATCACTGAGAGTCTGACACCTATTAGCCACTGATAATCAATGTACTGAGAATGTCGTTAACAATCCTATTTTGGTGATGCAGTAGAAAGGACTCTAAGTTAGATGGTTATAGGATACCAGGTTCCAAATTCACCTAAGCCATGGATTTTTCAATTCCAGAGATAGTGTGACATCATGTTCAAAATGACAGAAAGGTGTACAGCCACTATAGTTTTTAAACTCACTTCACACATGATGGAATAATGGGTTGTAGCCTAGTATTACACAGACTGTGGTATGTGCTGTCCTGTGGGGAAGTGGTTATAAATGATTCCTTGCTGCTAACTGGAAAGTAGGCTAACTCTCATTCAAATCCATTAACATTAATTCTGGTAAAGGAATCTGGAAGCTGAGATGTATGTACAGGACAGTAGGTTTGAATCTTAATTTGATATAAGAATGAATATATATATATATATATATATATATATATAGATTGACAGAACAGCAGCCTTTCTTTCAGAACCCAATAGCTAACAAATGCTCACCAGACTGCTTCAGTGTTAATCCCAATGAGAATGTTTGGAACCAATTAAATCACTATATGTATGTATTGCCCTTGAAGGCTAGCCTGTCTTGAATGTAAGGGTGTTGTCAAGACATTCCTTATAATTATACATACCACACGTACCAACCAGCAAAGACTAGGTATGCATAATACAGTTTAGCAGGGAGAATATCCAACCTATCACAAAAGCAATGCTTGGATTACAGACTCAAACCAATCACCAGTGAGATGCCAATAACTGTCAAAATGTCCCATAATGTCATACATACCACTCGCACTGACTTGCAAAGAAAACCCATCTAATAATGTCTACATCTAATAATGTCTAGGTGTTGCGAATAGAACACAGCCTGGAATATACCTAACCCAACCCTGGATCATACTTCCAAACTATCCCCATTGAAAGACCAAACAAATAATTATACGTAACACACATACTGACTTGCAAAGAAAAGCCATCTAATAATGTCAGTAGTGGATCCAGTGGGGGGTCCAGACTCCCCTTTCTCATTTATTATTATTTTTTTTTACATTTTCCAGATGGAAGGACATGACAATTAACAATATTTTACCTAGTCCTATTCACCCATCACATTTGGACACCTCCTCCCCTACCCCCTCTCCTTTCAGAAATCCTGTATCAGCACCTGAATGTCTGTGTAATACTACTAGAACACAGTCTGGAATATACCCAACCCAACCCTGGATCATACGCCCAAACTATCTCCAATGAAAGACCAAACAAATAATTATACATACCACACATACTGACTTGCAAAGAAAAGCCATCTAATGATAGCTAAGTGTGTGTAATACAATTGAGCAGGGACTGCGGAATGTAAAACTATCTGCTGACAATTCTCCAGTTGGGATACTATTATAGGTAAAACAAATATCTCCAATATGAATGGTTATGCGTGGAGGTGTCAGGTTGTCGGAATCTGTATTCACTGAGACAATGAGTTTGTCCAAGTGATGACAGACCTGTTCAGATGCTATGACATGACAGGTGATATGAAAACAATCTGACATGGATATTCACTAGATCGATGCACAGCTTTTTTCACAAACATAAAATGCTTGAACAGGTTTCCATTCTTTTGTTCCGATAACTCATAAGACACCCATTAGCATTGAAACTCTAAATAATGTTTTTGCACACACATAATGTTCAGAGTATTTTGGTCGGTTTCAAATTGCATTGAAATAACAAAGGATTATATTCGAAAGGAACAAAAATAAAAACCATTAGCGCAACAAGAAAAAAAAAAGAAAAAAAAAAGATGATTTATGTAAAAGAAACCCATAAAATGTGCTAAAAGACAAAGAACAATTTATGGGCATCATGACATCATAATTAATTAAGACCTGCCAGATTTGTTGACCGAATTGTTTCTAATTACATAAGTTAATTTATATCTGCCTCCAGGGGTCTGAATGCAGATTTCAATTGCATATCATATAATTTATGTGCATTTTAGATTGTGTTTGTCTCTAACTTTGTTGAAATGATCCTTGTACAAAAAAATTATGTTGAATGTTTGATTCTGTTGTTGTTGTTGATGATAATGATGTTTATTATATAAATAAAAATAATAATATTGAAATGTCAATGTAACCCACTGCCTACAAAATATTTAACAAAATGTTAGGCTAAGTTTCAAACCAATTTTAATGGTACTGTCACACGAGCATGCATTGTTGTGTGTAACTGTTTCATGCAACAAAGTATGCTCGTTTGATTGAAAATCCCAACAATTTTAAATCTGCACAACATGTAGCTTCAATGTTGCATGAATGCTGCACAGTATAGAACGTGTTCTATTTTTTAGCAATGTTGCATGTTATATTAGTAAACTGTCCAATCAGGGCCAGTCTATTAAAAACATTCTAAGCCTCGGATGAACCCAGTGGTTTTGTGAGCACTGCCTTTTTTTCGTCGCATTCAGCAACACAATAGCTGAAAATCCTAGCAATGCTATTTCATCTGTCACTTCAGCCATTTTTGATGCACAAGTGAACTAAAACTGCATGCAACATTGTTGCATAAGCAGTGTCAACACTGTTGCATGAAACAGACACACGCAACAATGTATGCTCGTGTGACGGTACCTTAACTCAAAACAAAAGGATAGAAAATTATCCATTAGGTTGAACTCTTTCATAATTTAATACAAGAAGTCTGCACTCAAATATCATTATACAGTAATTATCCCTGATAATTATTAATCTCAACAGGACACCAGTTGTAGTTTTTTTTAAACTGTAATTTAATTATTGCAGATTGAACCATCCACCATTTGAATACATCATTTTATATTACACAAAAGCAAACCACTTTATTACCTAGTCTTAGCTTTTTTAAAACACCAAAAAAAAAAAAAATAATAAGTTACAGAAAACCAAAAAAACATTTACACAGCCAAAAATGATTTGCATGTGTGATTATCTGTCATGAAGTAATGAAGTTATCTTGTGTTGTTTCCGTATTGGTCATACATATTTAACCCATATTTTATTTTGAACAAGGACCATCCGCCTCAGTGTGAGCACTGTCAGTCTATATTGATGGTAGGTCATTGTAAACAATTTTTTAAACAAACTGGTTTTTACTATAAATTTATTTTTCAATATTAACTGGTTTACTTTGTTTTATTTACCATTTTTCATCTATTGTTTATTTTGAGTTTTTACCATGGTTATATTTAGTATATTTTTATTATATCATAATGTGGATCACCTTTATACAATGATTTACTTTACCATATTTTTAATTATTAATCATAGTTTGACCCCCAATAGCTGATATTTATTTTTGTTAAACCAACAACAAAAAAGAGAGAGAAAAGTGTGATTATCTGAACCATTGACCATCAGATCCAAACAACTATCTGCACATTCTGTAAACCTTCTAAATATTGTTCCATTTGCTTATTTGATAATTTTAACCACTGATCAGAACATCCAAACAGATATCTGCACATTCCGTAAACCTTTCAAACACTGTTCAATTTCCACAATAACCTTCACCAAAAGAAATATATCACATGACTGGACCAACTGCAATTCTGATCAAAATGGGAGATAACTTAGAAATGTGCAATGGCTTTTCTTGGAACGGTGATCTTGTAGATTGACCTGCCAGCATCTTCATAAAAGCAAAATAATGGTCTTGGTGCCAGCATTGTCAGTCCGGCATGAAATGTGGATGCGGTCCCTCATTTTTACAACTCCAGACTTTTGTGCCCAGGTGATCTTGAATGAATATTTCAAATGCGGAAGGCATTTTCAACAAAGGTCTGAAAATCTTTTGTTGTGATTTACGACACTGGCTGCAACTGCAAGAGCTATCAGCTAATTTGGTACATGTTTTTCTTTAATGAAAAGGGAACTGAACATGTTAACAAGGGAACTGTGTGGGTTAACAAATGGCAATCAAATTCATACTAGGGATTCAGGGCCCACAACCCTAACATTATCACTTGTTCTGGAGCAATAAATTATTATGAAAATAAAAATCACTGTAATGAAAGATCAATGCTTTTTGATTTTTTAGAGATTCTTTTTTTTTACAACATTTATTTTAGTTTCGAAAGCTGAAAAACACTGACATATAGTGATATACCATCATTATTATCATTATCTGCATTTTTTCTTTCTACTGCACTACATCTTTATAATATAATATTGAACCCTCCCAATTTTGGCACTAAAAGAAAAATTTGGTAACCCTTAGTAACATATGCAATCCATAACTGTTTAATAAATTAAACAACATTTTGCAACATGCATAAAGAAGGACAATGAAAGAAGCAACCTGAAATCCCACAATTCTGTTTTCAATAATTAAAAGAAGTTTCTGAAACATACAGCAAGAAGAAAAATAAAAAGAAGTAGTTTGGAACAACCTGAAACAAGCCACAATTCTGTTTTCTATGATTATAACAAGTTTTTGAAACATACAGCAAGAAGAAAAATAAATAGAAGTAATTTGGAACAACCTGAAACAAGCCACAATTCTGTTTTCTATGATTAAAACAAGTTTTTGAAACATACAGCAAGAGGAACAATAAAACGAAGTAGTCTGGAACAACCTGAAACAAGCCACAATTCAGTTTTCTAAGATTAAAACAAGTTTTTGAAACATACAGCAAGAGGAACAATAAAAAGAAGTAGTCTGGAACAACCTGAAACAAGCCACAATTCTGTTTTCTAAGATTAAAACAAGTTTTTGAAACATACAGCAAGAAGAACAATAAAAAGAAGTAGTTTGGAACAACCTGAAACAAGCCACAATTCAGTTTTCTAATATTAAAACAAATTTTTGAAATATACAGCAAGAAGAACAATAAAAAGAAGTAGTCTGGAACAACCTGAAACAAGCCACAATTCTGTTTTCTAAGATTAAAACAATTTTTTGAAATATACACCAAGAAGAACAATAAAAAGAAGTAGTTTGGAACAACCTGAAACAAGCCACAATTCAGTTTTCTAATATTAAAACAAGTTTTTGAAATATACAGCAAGAAGAACAATAAAAAGAAGTAGTTTGGAACAACCTGAAACAAGCCACAATTCTGTTTTCTAAGATTAAAACAAGTTTTTGAAACATACAGCAAGAGGAACAATAAAAAGAAGTAGTTTGGAACAACCTAAAACAAGCCACAATTCTGTTTTCTATGATAAAAACAAGTTTTTGAAATATACAGCAAGAAGAACAATAAAAAGAAGTAGTTTGGAACAACCTAAAAAAGCCACAATTCAGTTTTCTAAGATTAAAACAAGTTTTTGAAATATACAGCAAGAAGAACAATAAAAAGAAGTAGTCTGGAACAACCAGAAACAAGCCACAATTCTGTTTTCTAAGATTAAAACAATTTTTTGAAATATACAGCAAGAAGAACAATAAAAAGAAGTAGTTTGGAACAACCTGAAACAAGCCACAATTCAGTTTTCTATGATTAAAACACGTTTTTGAAACATACAGCAAGAAGAACAATAAAAAGAATTTGCTTGGAACAACACTAATAATAAATGATCATATCATGATGGACAGAGAGATATAATTTCCAGGCTGCAGATCGGTGGATTACTGGGTAGCAAACCTGTAATTAAGCTCTCTTTGTAATTAAGCAAGAGGTTTTAAGAGCCAGGTAGTGGTTTGTTCTAGATAACAGCTGCACAGATAACATCAGTTTCAGGTAATGGATAGATTAGGTTTTACGACACTCCGTCTTTGCTGACTTTTATATCACTCAACAAAAAGACAAAAGAAAATGCATCACCATTAAAGACTAATCAATTTCAAGGCTTAGGCGACCTTCACTGCAGACAATGAAATGAATCCAAGAAAAGGTATGTTTATGTGACCGAGTTTTGACTTGTGTAATTAAAAATATATAAATCTTGCTTCAAAAAGGTATCATATATTCTGGTCAATGAAACACACAAACAATAATTTGTCTTTATGTGATAATGTATATAAAACAATGTGTGGGATGTAGCTCAGTGGTAGAGCAACTGGCAGAGGTATAAAGGATTACAGGATCAAACCCGTTTAGTGTTCACTGATTTTAACACAAACTTTGGATTTTAGTATAAGATGAAGTGTTTGTTACTCAGTCAGAACCATTAAGTCATCATATTGTTGTTCAGTTGAAATGATCACAACAGCATTTTGATTTGGTTTCAGTTTGCCACTTAACACCACTTGAGCACATTGATTTATTAATCATCGGCTACTGGATGTCAAACATTTGCTTATTTTGAAACAATGTAAAGTGTGAGCCAGCCTCCAACAGGTTTTGAACCACTGTCATCAGCTTGAGAGTCCAACATTCTATCGCTGAACTACCGAGGCTCGTCTCAAAAAATTTAGTCATGTTAACTTTTATTATTTGCATACATGGAAATGGGACAATGATAAAAACAACATATATGAGGCAGTTTACGGGAATACCGTGTTTTGGTTACTTTTGATAAAGTGTTAAATCATAAATTTTACCACAACATTTATCTAATTAAAACTAAATTTATATGTAAGTTGTATTAAAATAAACATTAATGATTAATTATGAAACAAAATTAAATATTTTCACTGAGATACTTAAATTTCTTTTAATGTCTCATAAAATAAAAATACTAAGATAAAATTATATCGTGGCATGATGTCGGGTTAATGTTCGTTTTGTCATAAGCAGCAATTGTATTAGTATCCCATTCTATGCAGTGTTAGCAGCTTCTGCCTTTGTGTGCCACAGCGATGGATAGTGTCAGAAACAAAAGCAGTAAATTGTGTAGTGACATGACGGTGCCGATGAATCAACAGTAGTCTCTATGAGCTGGCAAACAAGACATGGCTCATATTCTTGACACCGGCAGCAATCATTTTCAAACAAAAATAACTCTCCTGCCATCATATAAAAATTACTTTTCTATTAAATGGCGTTTTAAAAACTAATTTTATTTAATTGTAGTGAATGTTTTGTTTATTTAACAAAAAGAAAAGGGATAAATGTTTAATTTGAATTTGGTATAAGCTAATTTGGAACTAAAAATCACCTGGTTAAGTGAGATTTGGAATTAGACAGATGTCAGTTTGAACAAGAATCGTGAATGTGTTTGTGTATGTGCACGCATGCATGTTTGACAGAAAACATAACTTTAGTGAAAAAACACCTAACAATAATTTTCTTATATTCAATTGCAACATTTTTGTCAAAAATTACGTGTTAAGCTCATTTTGTTGATAAATAGTTAACATTAAAGATCTGAGATATTGCAGAATTCACTCTAAACAGGATGTACTTTTAAGAATTTTTTTATATATAATAATAATAAAAGTAAAGATCATAATATGAAAGAAACAAATTACCATATGATCACTGTGTAACACTTTTAGTATATGTTAGTGAATTTTAAATCATTTAAATTGTATTGCACCTCGATTTGAGATACTAAGGCAGTTAACATTTCAGAGGCAATGACATGACCACTAATATTTCCAGACAAAACCAAATGTGAACTTTGACTCCTTTAAACACCACTCTACAGATTGCTGGACATTATTAAGAGTACAAAGTTTGGGCTTAATGTTACAAGTGTCTCCAGGAGATCACTAAACGTCAGATCACATGCAGTAATATTGTATAGAAGTGTGCTATTATGGAATGAAAATATTACATCATACATCTTGAGTGCAGCTAATTAGATCAATTCTTTATGCAAACACCAAAATGGTGTTACTTAAGAACGGATGGAGAGAATACAGGAAGACTGACATGGTAATTTACATGACGGATTTTTTTTAAAGTTTAAATTTATTATATAATAAAAAGACAAAAATGGTATCTAGAGTTTAATAAATTGCATGTTATTATCAAAAAGAATTCCAATTTATATCACACAACAACTCCTGAAATTGACTACAGCAATCGGTAATGCTGTGGAGATTGCCACAAGGTTTTTCATTCGCACTTTTTTTGGTGCGGACTAAATATTTTTATTTTTCAAGGTGTATTTTTGTCTTATTATTAAAATTAAAGAATACTCTACACCAAAATTGCCATGGACACTATTTCTACATAGCATTTATTTTGCCATAGACATTTTCTTAATTGCAGGGGTTGCACAACAAACAAGAAAAAAAGGATTAAAAAAAGAAAAAGAAAGAAAACAAAAACACTTCTTTACCATATAAAATTGCAATGAAAAAATTTAGTATTAATTCGAAACACAGTTGATTTGCAGAAATGGAAATTTTTTAAATAAGAAATTATTATGTATAATTTAAAATATTAAAAAAGCTTTACTAGTGAAAGACAAAATGTAATGGTCAACAACATGGACGGGCTGTTTAACTTGAAAACAACAAACATAAAATTCACCTATAATCACAATTCTCCTTTCATGTAACATCAGTATAAAAAGACCATGTGCATTTTAGCATTATAAAAATTCTTTTGTTGAAGCTGCCATCAATTTTCAAATGATTAATGCTGTACTTCACTCTCTTTATGCTTAATTTTACAAAAGATTTAACATTTTCCAAATTCCATAATTCTATATTATTATCTTCCCTCAATCTGTACAGCCCTCCCCATCTTGGACAGATGTTAGGTTTTGTTCAGATTGAAAGACACAGGCAGTTCTAGAGAGTAGTCCAGGGGGTCTTTATATCAACTTTCACATGGACAGAACAGCACCTATGCCTTTTATACACCAGTTTTGGACAACTAGCTGTAACAGGAAATAATGCAATGTGCTGAATAGTGAAGACTTCTAAAGGCAAAGTTGTAATACTTCATCTCTCAGTCAAAAACAAATCCATATGATCATTAAAATACAATAATCTTACGTAATCAGCAATAAATTTGTCCGTTGTTTTATGCATCATGGTGAACCCTGTGGTGTGCCGTTATTTGATGTAAACACATTTAAATTCAGCCATCAGCATGATTCCATACTGAGACTAACTCAGTTTTAAAGGCAGGCCCACTGAGAGGGGTGAAGGGGAGTCAGCGTAGATGCCCAAGGGACCATAAAAAAATTAATACAAAATAGATATATTAGTCTCAAGTCACCATGATGTTCATTTAAGGGAATATTAAGGGAATATAATCCTGGATTCCCATCAAAAAATGAGTCCTTCTAGTTCAAAGGTGAACACATTTGCGATTTAATTAAAATGTAATTTAAGCAGCTATTAAAACAATAGGTGCCAAACATAGAAACAGTTACATGTCATTTTAATTGTAAATGAAAAAATCCAATCCCCTCTTACTCCTACCCCACTCCCAAAGAGAAAAAAGGTAAAATCCATAGGAACTAGAAGTAACAACTTATTTCGCTGACATGTATTTTTAAACAAACAAAAAATTATTTCACCTGCTATTACACCAACAAAGGAGATTAACTCGAGCCAAGCGTAGATTTCTCAGGTCGATTGTCAGGTGATGGATTTCATAGACAGGTGCCCTCAGGTAAAAAAAAAACACCTGACAACGGGCTTAATGGAGCAACAACACAATACAAACAATTCATAATTTAGCCATGGAATGAAGAATGGATGCATTACTGAAATAATTTGTTAAGTTATGTTTTGCACTGATACTCGGCTTTGTTCTGCATGTATTGCTCCCCGGGGCCAGCGAAAGTCACGACAGTTGTGTGTCCCAGTCTCCACCATAAATTATTCATGATTATTTTCTTTATTGCAAAAACTACAACAATTCCTTAATGGGCCATAAACAAAAAAATAATGATGGCAATAACAATAAAAGCTGATTAATATGGATATTTTTATAATAGTTTCTCAAAAAGAAGGTTAAATTTAATTAACTCGATTTTTAAATAGATTTAAGATAATAATAATGTATCAAAATTTCTGAACCGCTGACTGGTTCTAAAACTTAATTATACTAGATTGGTTCCAGCTCTATATTAAAATAGACTAGTTCTAGCTCTATATTACAATAGACTGGCTCTAGCTGTATATTATAGGATATTTAGTCTAAATGCACAAAAGGTAGACTGGTGCTAGTTGTATGTTATTTAAAACTGGCCGAATATCACAAGACTCATTTGAGAGGTGCACTCTATTTGCATTTATTGGTTGTACTTAAATCTAATTAAGGTTCAAGCACACTGTCCTTGGCACACAGCTCAGCTTCATGTGCTGTCTGTCTGTCCAGGACAAAGATTAGTAAGAGAGACGAAACCCACTGCTGCCACACTACAACGGCTAAATTTATCAATAAGCAGCAAGGGAACTTTTATAAAGTAAAGTTTGTTTTATTTAACGACGCCTCTAGCGCACATTGATTTTTATCTTATCATCGGCTATTGGACATCATACATATGATCAGACATATATTAGAGGGAACCCACTGCCACCACGTAGGCTACTCCTTCCGATAAGCAGCAAGGGAACTTTTATATGCACTAACCCACAGACAGGATGGCACATACTATGGCCTTTGATAAACCAGTTATGGACCACTGGTCAGTGTAGGTGGTATACACATATCCAATGAGTCTTGCAGAACACTCATCCTAGGTTAAAGCCAATACTGAGATTAAAAATTCCATGCCTTGACTGAGATTTGATCCCTGTACCTACAAGCAGAGAGGTTAACCACTGCACTACGAGAGCCAGTTGCTCCACTGGTGTACAAAAGGCCTCAGTGAAAAAATTTATACATGTACAACTGATCCCTATATATAATTCTCCTTATACTGATAAAGATTAGCACACTGTCCTTGGCACACAGCTCAGCTTCATGTGCTGTCTGTATGGCAACAGTGATTTCATCTTTCATATTGCGCCTCTGTGGTCCAGTGGTAGAACTCTCAAACTGAAGACAGGGTCCACAGTAAGACTGAGCCAGCACAGCCAGTGGGGCAAGAGGGGCATTTATTACATAGTAGGCACCCTTAAAATGGCACCCCTTTTCAGTCTTTATTTATTTATCACCAATATTTAAACAGCTGCACCAGTACTGCCGTAGGAGGCTGACTCACACTTGACTAAGTGACAAAATTACCAAATGTTTTACATCCAGTAGGCGATGATTAATATATCAATGTGCTCTAGTGATGTCATTAAACAACAACAAAAAACACATCTCTCACACTAACAATAACTTTTGTCTTGGACAGACCACACACGAAGCACAGCTGTGTGCCCAGGTTAGTGTGCTTGAGCCTTAATCAGATACATGCACAAAAATAATAGGTTAAACCTAACCACCACAGTTGAGTGGTGAAAAAGAAAAAGACCTACATTGCCAGGTGCATAAGAAATGGACTGCCAGTGATCTGGTGAGGTCAAGGTGACATGCTTTTATTACGATGGTGTAATAAACATCACAACACATCATCATCCCTGTAATTAAGTAATGTTGTGGAATTTAGTTTTCATCTTTGGTTACCTCATGAACACGGTTTTTCAACCCTCCTTCTAAATCAGCTACACATAACTGTCACCAGTTTTTATCACATGGATGAAGGCTCTCATGCTACCACCTATATCAAACAACAACTTGCATCAAACAGCCACCTGCTTAAAATAGCAATGTGTCATAAATAATCATGAATTGTGTCCATCTACTTTAAACACAACAAAGAAAGATCATGTAAAACTCTTTACACTGACAACTATGTGGCTGAATCAAGAGAAGATTAAGATGATGATGGAAATAATGATGATGATGGTGGTAGTGATGGTAATAATAATGGTAATGATGATGGTAGTGATGTAATAATAATGATAATAATGGTGATGATAATGGTGATAGTGATGATGATGGTGGTGGTGATGGTAATAATAGTAATGATGGTGATTGTCACAATGATGATGATGGTGGTGATAGTGCTGATGATGATGAATATGGTAGTGATGATGGTGGTGATAGTGCTGATGATGATGAATATGGTAGTGATGATAGTGTGGTAGTGATGGTGGTAATGATTGTCATAATATGTCTAAATCATGGTAATGATGATGGTGATAGTGCTAGTGATGTCAATTAAGTTATCATACTGACAATCACAACTATAAGATTTGTATTCATTAAGTATTAAAATATTTTTCTCTAAAGTTAAAACACAGTAGTAGACTCAAAGCAAAACGGATTAGTGAGGGTCTGGCAGAAAGCCAGTTTAGAGTGGGTTTTTCTGGTATTGTTAGCATAAGCCAAATCTGACACAATAAATCCACCAAATATTAAAAAAGATTAGACACATACCACAAATGTGGATCAAGAGCATTCCACAACCTTTCCAATATTACTTCTAACTCCTGTCCTTTTTATAATTCCTGTTCAACATTTGTACAAAAAGCTTATGCTCGAAACTGAAACTTATATTTAAATAATAAACTGAAAAGATTAACTTTCATCAATTCACAGATAATTGGTGAATAGACAATTTGTTCCATGAACCAGACCCAGCTTTTCAACATAATAACGGAACCCACTAAAAAATAAACGAACCCCCCAGCCAGAGGAACAAATATTAAATGTGATCACCATGAAAAACAAAACTCCACTCGATGTTTTTAAGGTACATAAATTAGACATCCCTGTTGGTGACAGAATGATCAAAGCCACTGCAGCACATGGTTTCATCATTACCTACTGGTCTATCATTTACAGCCCATTTCCAGGCATATCAGTGACTTCAGTGAATCATACTGTAACAACTGGCATTTCAACATCAGTTGTAAGAAACATGATATGCACATCCAACAAGTGGGATAAAAAAAATCTCTTATTTCCTAAGCCCAAAACAATGAAATGTATAACTAAAATATGCAAAGGCATTTTCTCTTTCTAGCTACCCTGTTGTTAAGCCATATTTGGTACATCTCTAGTGAGTAGGTTTCAGTAAACGTCAGATGAGCAGATAATCAAATTTAAAGTGATTTATACATGTCAAGACCTGACCTCTCTAGAGTAAATAAAAAAGTTTTTTAAAAACAATGACATGACAGACATCGACACGTTTCTTGTAACCTATTCTCATGATGATATGATCACTGTTTGTGACTGCTTGCATGTGTTCTCATATATCAGTGATTGACATTTCCTGTTGCATGGTGATCACAAATAGCCAATATCCTTTCTTATAGTACAATAAGTCAACCATGTCACCTAACATCCTATACCCACCTTTTTTCCTAATCCAGCTAGTGTTCCATGACTGTTATAGGCCGATACAGGGGTGTTTAATGCCACCTCTAGAGCACACTGATTGTAATCTTATCATTGGCTATTGGACATCTGACATATTTATTTAGAGGAAACCCGCTGCCACACAGGCTACTCTTTCCAAAAAGCAGCAAGGGGTCAGATAGGACAGCATATACCATGGCCTTTGATAAACCAGTTGTGGACCACTGGTTTGAATGGAAAATAGCCCAAACTGCAAATGGGGCTACCGAGAAGAATCGATCCGATGACTGATAGCTTCACAGGCAGACATGCTACCATTTGAGCTAATCCCAATCCCTTCAGTCACCAATTAATTTTTTTTCCAATTATACTTTGATATAACAGTCATGAACCATAACAGGAAACCAAAATAGCTTATTTGGTCCATTACGAAGAATCGATCCTATGACTCACTGTACCTCACCAGCTCTACCACAACTATGTTACGCTTGCATCGTAAGTGGAACCAGGAAAATAAAGAATCAGTACTCTTATCCAGGTAAAAACATAGCATATAATTATATAGACACAACCATTTTTCATCCTTAGTACCTATCATCAAATAGGTGAAACATGAAACGTAAAATAGCATGTTGCACCTGTCATTTCATGTAGGTGTATTTCAGTGACGAAAACAAATCCGTCACAAATCTATTACCTGTATGGTTTATCAACATTTGTTTTTATTACAATGATAAACACCTGTGTACAAATGTTAAAACTGAACTTCAGAAAAATAGATACCTAGAAATATATACTGATAAAATTAGAAGAAAAGTCGGAAGTTCAAGATAATGTGGGAATTCAAATGACATTTTCATGATAAATAGTAAGATTTAGTGTTGCTGTTTTTACATGTATATAAATTTGAACTTTTCTTAAATACACATTTGAATGCAATTATATAAAAATAGTTATCCGAAAACAAATTCAACCATAATAGAAAAAGATAGCAAAGGACACCAACACCAGTATATTGTAAGTTATCATTGCATGTGTAATTTCATGTGCGGATAAATACTGGGTCTCTGATTAAAACTGCAGCAGAAATCTTGTTTTCCTAGATTAATCGTTCTGGATGACCTTTTTTAGATCTGGAACTAAGTGGCTGACATTGATACTGTCTGGCACAAATCTGTCATTTTTGAAGTTAATTTTGTTCATCGTTATTTTTTGAAACTTGTCCTTTAATTGTTTTGTGACAATCAACTCCATGTATAACAAAAGTTTGGGCTGAATTAAAAAATTAAAATACACATTATAAAACCAAAGTTGTACATTATGATTAAATTGTGAATTGTGTGACAGGACCATTTTCTTTGATTGATAAAGGACAAATTGATTGATGTTGGAGATTTTGATAAACTGAACAAAAATAATGATTTTCTGGCCTGCCTTTTATACATGGACCTAAATTCAAACAAAACACTTAAACCAAGTCACCATATTTAAAAACAGACATTTAAAAACATCACACTGAATATGAGAACAGCATCTCAGATTTAATACATGGTGAGTTTGATATGTCCCATATTTAAAAACAAACAATAAAAACATTAATAAAACCTAACTAACATTAACCTCATTTGCAATGAAATGAATAAAAAAATCAGTTCCATTCACTTCTGACTGAAGTCAATGAATACAAAAAATGTAACTCAATAACTAAACAAATCTATTTCTAATCACTCTGTAATGTAAATGTCACACACAAACATCACATCCTGAAATCAACACCCATCAAGCATGTTCATTTTATAAACCCCCTATAAATTAACATGAAATGAAGTAAACGAAACTGTTCATCAAACTGTCCACAAGTAGCTATAAAATAATCCACTATTGCTGACCCTATGTTCGAATGGTCAAAAGAGAGAAATGCTGTGTTCTGTACGGTGTCACCAGTGACTAGATCGACCTCGGGCTGGGTGGACGTGACATGAGGGCAGAAACTGAAACTTTCAAACTTCATTATAAATGCATTAATCTTGGGAATAGACATCCACATTGCATGTGCGCTTAAGCTTCAGTCACGAGAGTTTCTCTGTTTTCACCATCAGGGTGTCCATGTCATACGACACAAACTTCCATCCCATATCCCATTATTGCCGGGGTTAAAGGTCGGCCACACAATCAGGTGGTGTTCACAGACTAAGTGCATGTATAATTTTATAACAGAATAATAATAAAAATTGAAATGTTCATGAAAAAAGAAGGAAAAAAAATGAGCCTGAAATATTTAAATCTTTCAAGATATAATAATGATGATACACCCATACACACTCAATCTTTTTTTCTTCTTTTTAAAAATTATTCACAGGAGCCCCATTAAAAAAAAACCTGTACCCCAACTAGGGTGACATTAAAATCACCCTCATCTTTTACATTATGAAAATGAGATAACATTATGAAAATTACATTTTGAAAATGAGAATAAACTTAACTTTAGAAATATTTTTTTTAAAATCATTTTTAACATCTGGAATTTTTTCTTCTTTTATTATCACAATGTAAAATCTGAATTATCTTTATCTTGAAATACCTGTCCACAGTTAGTCAGTGTATCCTACTTTACTCAGAAAGGCATCAATGTAAGATTCAATAAAATGTTTTTCATATAATACTACTGTGTCAGAAAATAAGAGTATGACTTGTAACACATATAATGTAGAATGGGCCAAAATTAGAACAATTGTTAATGTTAAAAAAATCACATTATAAGGAATTTCATTAAACAGACTAATGTGATAATTCTTTTATGAAGACCCAACTCTGGGAGCTTTTAGCAAAAATAATGAACATGACAAACTGGTTTTCCTCTCTAAGATACTTGTCTAATTTTATCTTTTATTACAATGTTCGAGTCCTACATAAACATTCATAATGTGCTAACTCATTTCAATTTGAAAACATTGACACTTAAAATGTTTTAACTTCTGTATTACTTGTATGTGGAATTCTTATGATGCACATAGGAAAGACTGGTTTGCATCATTTGATTTTAAAATCTCCAAATGATGAAAATAAGTTAAACCATCACTGATGATCTTGCTTTCATATTATATAAAAAAAAATTAAAGGCCAGGTTATTGAAATGTTACTTTAACTAGTATTTAAGTGAAAATGTCAAAATCTAATTTAATATAAGTACAAATATAAAATATTGATTGAAGATACGTGTTGAAAATTTAATCTGCTTTGTTAAAGAAATTTAAACATCTAAAATATAAAATGATAATTTTTTTTATCTTATCTGTTTTAGTTGGTGTTTATAAATACTGTTTATGAAAACGATAACCCAAAACAGAATAACTTTTCAGGTGGTCTTTAAGATAAAATATTGATTGAAGTTATATGTTGAAATTTGACCTGCCACAATTCAAAGAATCTATAAGAAATTAAACAAAAATTACTCTTCATTTTTTATAAAGAATATTTAAAAAGTTAAGCAGTCAACTAACCCATACTAAATTGGGTTAAAATGTTATGACACAATTCAAATTATCCATAACAAATTAAACAAAAAATATTTCTTAATCATTTTTTTATAAGGTACTTTGAAAGTGAAATGTTGAACAAACTGATGACTAGCTTAAATATGCTTTAAACAACCAAACAAAAAGTTAAGCTTACTTAAATATCATCTTATTACAACCCAAAACACAGATAAACAGACAGAAAACGTAATCACAAAAAGAACGTCTCCATGTGGGGCCTATAAAAAAATGAACAACATCCAAATCATCTAATATCTAAAACTGAGCATACTTTTTGAAACAGAAAGCACCAATAACATGGCAGAAAATTTCCTATAGTTAAAAACATTACTAGTTTATTAACCATAAACCATGGGATTGCCAAAATGCCAAAAGTCTAATAAAAAAAAATATATAGCTGGTGTTCCATTAATGCAGACAGTCATTATAAAGCATTCTGGCATTTACATTTTCAAAGGATGGAAAGTTATAAAACCCTGCGATGCTTAAAAGGAACACAGAGTTTATGGCATCAGCATACAGAAGCACCTAATTATTTTTTTCCACATTGAATATTTCTATGTTTAAGCAAATTAGGTTTGGTAATAGTTATGCAGTGAAGTTTATTACAGTATATACCAGCCACAGCGGGGAGAAAGTTTCTGAAACAATCTCCACTCGATTGTCATTACGATTTTATTATTCCCAGTATCCTGCTGGGATGCGAGTCCATCCCTCCATGACACCAAAATAGCTAAATATCATTATGGGAATAAAATAGCCTATCTATTTCCAAGTAGATTTTCATCCTCCCGCAGTGAATCCTTCAATGATTTTCATGAAAATTCATTACCTTGGTGAATTTAAATTGTTATTTCAGTTTATTATGGCAAGATTAATAAAAGGTACAGTCCAACCTGTCCATAAAGACAATGTGAAGCACCTAATGAAGGTTTTTTTTTATATAACAGATCGTCTTTATATACAACCAAACTTGCATTAAGCAGCCACCCTAAAGAGTAACAAAAAGGTTTTAAAAAAAAGAGGGAGTAAAGTTTGTTTTATTTAACGACGCCTCTAGAGCACATTGATTTTTATCTTATCCTTGGCTATGGATGTCAAACATATGGTCATTCTGCCACATAGGATACTCTCTGATAAGCAGCAAGGGGTCTTTTATATAACACTTACTATGGCCTTTGATAAACCAGTTGTGGACCACTGGTTAGAACGGAAAATAGCCCAAACTGCAAATGGGTCTACTGACAAGGATTGATCTGATGACTGACCAATTCACAGGTGGACACGATACCGCTTGAGCTACATCCCGCTCCAAAAGGTTTTAAAAAGGCTTCAAAATAATTATAATTAGTAATCTCAAAAAGCAAATCTCAGATTGTCAAATACTGCAGTAAAAAATAAACAAATTTTAAAAATAAAATAGAATAAATTAAGAAAAATATATAAGATGGAAAGTCTTTAAACTACAAGCATGTTCTAAAATCTTAGACAAATGACAATACTGTTGAACATATCAACCAACAATCGTATTTACAACCCCTGCAATTAACAAAATGTCCTCGCAAAATAAATTCTGTGGACAAATAGTGTCCATGGCATTTTCCATGGCAATTTTAACATAAAGTATTCTTTATTTTTAATAATAATTAAAAAAATAACCTTAAAAATAAATAAATTAGTCAGCAGCAAAAAAAGTGCTGTGGAGAATGAAAAACTCTGGAAATCTCCACAGCTTTGCCGATTGCCACGGGCAATTTCAGGGGTTATATTTATCTATCTATGTAGGCTCATTTTTATAAAACTTTAGTCAACATTTAAGTCTTAAACCTAAAGTCAGCATGTTAACTGCAAGCAATTTATATATCGCATTAAAGACTTCTCTTTAAAATTAAGCATTATGTATAGACTTTGAAGTTTAGAAGTACATGAACAATTTTGTAATAGAATAATAATAAAAAATTTAATTTCAACATTTAAGGCTTAAACTTAAAGTCAGCATGTTAACTGCAAGCAATTTATATATTGCATTAAAGTCTGCTCTTTAAATGTAAGCTTTATACATAGACTTTAAAGTTTAGAAGTACATGAACAATTTTGTAATAGAATAATAATAAAAAATTTAAATTTCAAAATTTAAGGCTTAAACTTAAAGTCAGCATGTTAACTGAAAGCAATTTATATAAATTTAAGCATTATACATAGACTTTAAAGTTTAAAAGTACTTATCAATTAGCACGAACTCACTGCACTTTTGTTGGAAAATGTTAGAAAAAAAACCCTCTACTGATTTAGTGTTGAGTCCCTTTTTTATTTTCTGTTATTTTCTGTTTCCTTTCTTATTTTCACTTCTCCAGAGTGGATAGGCTTGGCCAGCCTGATCTGTTTGTCAACCGACAGATGCAGGAAACGTGTTAGCATCTTTTTATTGAAGTGAAGTAAACTCTGGCCATGGGCTTATTCCAGGAAGATTCTATCAGATTTAGCATGGACACTTTATTAGCTTTTTTCTTGCCATAGATATTTGATCTTTCTCTATCGGTGCAGAGATCTTTGAAAACTAGACACTTTTGAATTTATGACGGCTCATGTTTGTTTATTTGATTGCATCGGAGCAATTTTTATTGGCTATGGAAGGCAGGTTTTTATGCGCAAGATATGGGTGGCAGAAAAATTTGCTGAACTTGTGTGAGTCATTGAATTATCATTCGGTGTTATTGATGTGAATTGGTCGGCACACGAAGAGGCGAAAAGTCAAACTGTCAATTGCAGTGAAAAAACTCATTTTTTTAAAATTACAATTTTCTTCAACTTCATGCAAATGTTTTTTTTTAAAGTTTTTTTTAATAAAACCATACAAAGTTTCAAAAGGAGCTGTCAGTCAATAAACAGGATCATTAGATATGGAGTTATTAAAACTGCCAACTGCTAAATATGCTTTTCAAAACATTTGACCTTTGTGGTTCAAACAGTTAATGATTTAAGATTCCCATTAACACAGACAGCACCTTTAGCCAGAATTATCTGACATCAACATTTATGTTTTTAAAAATATTATACACCGTATTAAATACTAGAATGGGATCCTATGACAAGGTGTAAATATTTCATGTTAAAACTGACGTAAATAATCATTTCTGTCCACCTGTTATTCATTTGTACATGTGGAGCCTCTGAAGTGCAGTGGTAGAACACTGGACTCTCAAGCTAATGACAGTGGTTCAAAACCAAGCATGGTACTGACAAATGTTTTTTTAGCGGAACGATATCACCCCTCATGATGGGAAGTAGAATAACTTTTACATGACCATGCGCCATGCAAAGGTGACGTTTTTATGTAAGTCAATTATGAAGAATGCATCAGTCCTACCAAAAGTGGCACTCTGATGGATCCCTCTTGGAACAAGGAAACGGGGAAGACCCAAAGAAACAGAGGAGGACAGTCAAAAAGGAAATCCGAGAGGGCAGTCTGAAATGAGGACTGCTGGAAAAGATGACGAAAGATAAGACAGCCTTATGTGCTTCTTAGCACAAAGAGGATTAAGAGAAGTGTTATGAAGTCTTTATACATGCAGATATAAATCCTTAAACTAACTACACGTGTTCCCATTATCACTGTACATTCCTCCTCATGTCCTTACCTCATATGTTCCAGGTCCTGGCACATCATCCTTCATGTCTCTAAATCTCTTGTCCTTTGTCACCATCAAGCCTCTTCTTGGATCCAATTCTGTAGATGGGTGATCATAGGTTCCTGGACCTAAACAAACATAAACATACATTTTCTTTGATTCCAGAATAATTTTATATTAATACTAACACAATGATGTATAGTTATAAGGAGACAAACAATCCAGTTATGACCCAAGTATGAAAGTCAAGCAAATATATTAAGACTAAATCCTAACTGGATGTGGACAGCATGAGCAATGAAGCAATTTTTTTATTATGTACTCTGGACAGTGAATTAGAGCATCAAACAAACAATTCTTTCTCTCCATTCAATTAATAAAACATGTTATACACATCTAATGTGTATATGTAAATAATCACTTGTTTCCCCAACATTAGCTTATGATTCATCTAAAACGGTAGTGATAAGTGATGTTGTTTTAGTAAGATGTATAAATGGAGAAAGAATTGTCAAAAATGTAATAATTAAAAATAAAAGAACGAAGACATTTCAACATACATATACATAGATACAACCAAGACCCAATGTTACTGTTTCAAAGAAAGGGAGCTGAATTAAAAAAAACCCAAAAAAAACTTAAAATGCTGACTTAAATTCAAAAGGTGAGACCACTGTTATCGGCCATGCCATAAAAGAAAAAAAACCTCTATCTCCCATCCAAAATGCCAGACAAAAATGATGAAGGATAATATCATATTTGTAATGTATGTAACAGAGATACTATAGTATCTGTAACGTAAGTGAGAATGTCAATAAATACATCAGCGACAGTGTCAAAACAAACATTTTAAATTTGGTTTATTATTGTTTTTACATGTATCTACAACTTGTTGGAATATTATGGTGGTTTTTGAAAGCTATATTCCTTGTTTTTTCTCTTTGAACCAAAGGTACATATATAGACAAGATTTTTTAAAAGAAATGAAAGCAATGCATTTTTAATATCCTCTTAGGATATTTTTTATCATCTCTTTTTAGGCATGATATATATCAACATTGTATTAAAGGTGGGAGTGGGATGTAGCTCAAACCCATATGGCGGCAGTGGGTTTTTGTCTAAATACATATGTCAGAATGACCATATGATTGACGTCCAATAGCCGATGACAAAATAAAAGAAATCAATGTGCTTTAGAGGCGTTATTAAATTTAAAAAAACCTTTACTTTTGTTTTAAATGTATTATGAAAAAATGCACTGCTACCATATGGGTTATTATTTAATGAAGCATCATGAGATCTTTTTCACTTTGATTTACTCATTGTCAAGCTCCGGAAGCAAAACAGAAATGATTGGGTGATTTTTTAATGATTTCCCAGCACATTTTATAATAAGCACTTATTATGTGTCAAACTCATGGTATTTAAGACACACAGTTAACAGATGAAACCGACTATTGCCAAATAGGCCACTGTTGGCTACAGTATGGCATATATCGCAACCTTTCTCACACCAGTCATGGAGCACTGCCTGGAACAAATAAACCAACCAATGGAAAAGACATGGTCTGAATTCAAGGGTGGCCATATAGCCAGAACCCTATTTAGAAATATCACTGTATCGTATTTCTAAACAAAACATAAACAGGAAAATTACATAAGAACCGGAATTGTCAACATCTTCATTTCTGGGTGGCCTTTT
>JAULBS010095776.1:0-50904 GCA_032355785.1 Symmetromphalus regularis | reverse complement strand
TTGGGTGGGTGTGCTAATTGGCCAAAAGTTCATTAGCATGTATCTCATTAATTAAGAGGCTGTGAGCAGAAATATTTTGGTTCTGGTCCCAATCAATTCCCAAAATTTTAAAAAAATCTGAGAGATGAAGGCAGATTTCGAGTTGATTTGATATGGTATGACCCATATGCTACTCATTCCGATTAGCAGCAAGGGATAGACAGGACAGCACATACAGCCTTCGATAAACCAGTTGTGAACTACTTGTCAGTTGATTCAAGTAGCATACTGAACCTTGCAGAGCACTCACTCTGGGTTGGAGCTGGTATCAAGATTAAAAATCTATGCTCAAATGAGATTTGATCTCCATACCTATCAGCTGTGAGTCCGACAGCTTAGCCATTACACTAATTACTAAATCCTTTTACTGTGGCAATGTCATGGCAAATTTAAGAAAATACAATAATTATATTTCCACAATCAGATCAAAATGTTACCATAAAGCCAATTTTATCATAGCTTTTACAATGGCGCTGTGAACTGCTAAATTGGAATAGTTGCAGAAACAACCTTAACTAAAGACAAAAGAATATCAAGACTATCTTAGCAAAATTTACTTGTATAGTCAACCATTTCTTCAGGCTCATCACGATCCAGAGCTAAGGCTTCGATGTTCCTCCAGTGATTTTGTAGAACAGGATTCTCAAAACTGTCACTGGAAAAATTAAATCCTAATTTCTTGACAACTTGTTTAGCTTTGTCAATTTGTTCTGTAGTGGCTGTAATAGAAACGTGTAGAGGTAAGGCTTTGTCAATTTGTTCTGTAGTGGCTGTAATAGAAATGCGTAGAGGTAAGGCTTTGTCAATTTGTTCTGTAGCGGCTGTAATAGAAACATGTAGAGGTAAGGCTTTGTCAATTTGTTCTGTTGTGGCTGTAATAGAAAGATGTGAAAAGGTAAGGCCTAAATAATATATTTCCGGGAACCTAAACACTGTTATCTACCTGTGTACACTAAATGGAGAACACTACAACATTATGACTGTAATTCTTTAATTAGTAAAATATTTATAGCAACTATTTGAAATATACAAAGAAACGTAACTTAATTATTTACTCTGATACAGATTATATGTACCATGGATCATTATGTTCTTTAAGTTCAAACGAAGTTTGTCTGTCAGTCATAACTTGTCAGTCTGTCTTTCTGTTATAAATACTATGTATGTCATAAATATTGTCTGTCAGTCACAAATACAGTCTGTCCATCCATCCGTCATAAATACCTATAACGAACCTTTTGGCGTGTCTTCAATGTTTACTTTGCGGAAGTCATCAGCAAATGGTAGAAAGATTACATGAAAGCCTGGAGGAACAGTCTGTACTTTGTGCTCATCGAGTTCTTCTGCCTAAAAGTAACAAATATCTTCTTAATACAGACATTAAGTTATTACAAACATCTACAGCAGAAAGAAAACGTAGATCTATATGCAATTACACAACAGTACATAAATACCTGTGGGGTTGAAAGATGTTGATTGTGGAAATTGTTTTTTTGGGAGTGTTCGAGGTTTTTTTTTGTTGTTGTTTTCTTTTTGTGGAAGGGGTCATAGTCATTATTTCCTTGGGTGCCATTGATATGACAAAGAAAGAACAGGAGTACATCAGCAAATGCAATGTTCTTTATGGGGAATGACAGCTCTGGTGTGCTACTGTTGCGATGTTATGATCTTCCATGGTAAATGCACACTAATAATAATCTCAAAAACTGAAGCTGATTTTTCGAAGTGGCTGTTTTCTTCCATCCTCAACCATCTCCATAAATGGATAAGCTTGTACATGTATCAAACCATGTAAATAATAAGGTGTAAATGTTTAGTAAATTTACTTATTTGCTATACCTGTGGTATCAATGCAACAAATCTGGGTGGGTTGTTCTTGCCAGCGACGTACTTGCAGATTGGAACAACATCACGGTCAAGGCACTTTTTGAGAAGAGCTGTGAATAACGTGGTGCTGCCAGCAATAGTCTGAAATACACACACAATTTCAGAAAGCAAGTAATTAAACAAGATATATATATATATATATGTAGTATATACAGTTGCAAAGGTAACCAAAATGGCAGTTACAAAAACGGTTGAAAAATACATAAAAATAGTCTTTTCCCTCATAACAAATTCTATATTCAAAATATTTTTATCAAAATTTGTATTTAAAACTTTGATCTTTTATTTCATTTCCAAACATGTTTCCCTATATTTCGAATTATATTATCTTCCCAAAAAAAGTTACGAGTGAAAACAGTGGTGCTATCTGGCATGATGAGAAGTCTATATACTTACACTTTCATCAGGATATATGAAAGAAGACGGCTTCACATGATGATGTTTCTTGATTTTACTTCGAGGTTTAAAACCCATAAGAAATAAACCTGAAAAATAAATGAACATGAACTTCATTTCAAGATAATTAACGTCAATTATATGTTGTATATATAGCAAAGTAAAGCTTGTTTTATTTAACGACGTCTCTAGATTACACTGATTTTTATCTTATCATCGGCTATTGGACGTCAATCATATGATCATTTTGACATGTTTAGAGGAAACCAACTGCCAACACATAAGCAGTAAGGGGTCTTTTATATACACTGTCCCACAGACAGGACTGAACATACCATGGCCTTTGATAAACCAGTTGTGGACCACTGATTGGAAAGGAAAACAGCCCAAACTGCAAATGGGTCCATTGAGAAGGATCGATCCGACAACCGACAGCTTCACAGGCGGACACTCTACTATTTGAGCTACATCCCACTCCTGTATATATAGCAATTCATAAAAGGACATGTCCCCACCTGATGCATCAAACCTCCTGATTTCTGTGACTTCGTCATTCTCAAAGCAGATACGCTTTCCACCATATGTCTGTGCCTTTTTCAAATCCTGAGGCATCAGAACTTCTCCTGTATCCTAAAACACAACAATATACAACCATTCAAAAATGTTACGACAATTTATTTTTCCTTTTTGTGAAGCAACATATATATTTTTACTATTATTCTATACATAAGCATACAACCCAGGGGAAAGGGGGGTGTGGGGGGCAATTTGTATTTTTATGTGTAAAATTTCTGGCAAAACAACCCCTCAGGCCCTCTCAACCAAAGAGTCCCCATATGTCGTACTTTTTATTATTATTAAAAATAAAGTATACTTTATGCTAAAATTGACATGGAAAATGCAGTGGACACTATTTCTCCCCAGCATTTATTTAGTTGTGGACATTTTGTTAATGGCAGGGGTTGAAACTGTGAAACATAAAAACACACTGTGAGATATGTTTTACTGTGGCTTTTCAATTCCTCGTTTGTGTTTCTTGACAGCTTCACAGCAGACGGCTTCGGACAGCTACGTATCAAGTTATACCTACAATGGACATCACAAACTTTAGCAAAACACTGTTAACATACTGCAAACTGTATGACTTGTTTTTCTGAGAAGAACAGTATTATTTTCTATAATGTAAAGAAAATTGTTTTTATTTTAATGGTTTGTTTTGGTATTTTGTTAACTAATATACAATTGTATTTGAATTTTCTGTAAACAACACTTGTTTTTATTTCTTAGCATGGGTTGGTTTCTTGATGTAAATAAGGGATTGGAATGAAAAAATACACATATATGTAAAGTTTGTTTTATTTAATGACGGCTCTAGAGCAGATTGATTTTTATCTTATCAGCGGCTATTGGACGTCAATCATATGGTCATTCTGACATGAGTTTAGAGGAAACCCACTATCGCCACATTGGCTACTCTTTCCGATAAGCAGCATGGGGTCTTTTATATGCACTGTCCCATAGACAGGACTGCACATACATGTAAAGTTGTAGACCACTGGTTGGAACGGAACACATATGATGCAAGTATCAGAACTTTACCTAAACATAACATTCCAATTAGATATTTAAAAACAAACATTATTTAACATGATGAGTCAGTTTTGTGTGAACCTCAGCAATCTAGTGGTAGGCCGAAGACAATGGTTCAAAACTCATTAGAGGTAGGCCTACACCTGACTACATATCAATATTACCAAATGTTTGACATCCAATAGCTGATGATTAATAAGTCAAGTGTGTTCTAGTGGTCAAAAAAAAGAAAGAAAAAAAAGACATTAATCACTTTTAGTGTACCCATCTCAGTAAAAGAGAAAAGAAGAAGATATTAATCACTTTTAGTGTACCCATCTCAGTAAAAGAGAAAAGAAGATATTAATCACTTTCAGTGTACCCATCTCAGTAAAGGAGAAAAGTAAGGAACGTTTGTTTAATGACACCTCAGCATATTATGGACTCATGGTCTTCAGAGGAAACCTGCTACAGCCACATAACACTTAATTTCAATTAGCAGTGTTATTCTAAGACAGGACAGCACGTGACAGTTGTGGACCACACATTTAAACCCAACAAGGGAAGCAACTCACACTCCAACAGAAAAGTTGAGATCTTCTCCTAACGAAAACGGTATTCTCCTCAGTGCTCTTTTCTTGTGATCTTTAGTTCGCACTCTAAAATGAAAGAAAGGTTGAATTAATCATTAAAGTTTTCCATCTAACTTCTTAACTATTACAAGTTGAGATTACCAGAGTTAATTAAATATTTTTTAAATTCAAAAGCCATTCAAGCTTGTATTAGTGGTCTATATATTAAGCCCCCGAAATTCGCAACGACAAACAGAAGTGTCATCGCAAAAAGTGGTTGCAAAATTGATCAGCGATGATATTTATTATTATTATTGGGTATTTACTTTGTTATTATTTGAACAAAACTGTCATTGCAAGATAATCTGAATCTCATGGGCTGTGTATTTTAAAGATAAAACTGGGAATTTTCCATTAGTCAAGTTCAGAAATCAACCAACTGGGACCGAGTTTGGAGAAACCCGTTTACCAGTGACTAACATTCAGAACCAGGTTTGAACCCTGTGACTCAACCATTAAGTAAACAAGGCCGGTACCTATTGTTTTTTAGAACTAAAGGAAAGGAATGTTTGTTTTAAAAAAAGCACCAGCACATTTATTTATTCAGTGGCTATCAGGTAACAAATGGTTTGTGACTAATTCTGATGTGGGTGATAACCAAAGTTTAAAAAAGGTAGACAAATCGTGAGATATGTTTTACTGTGGATTATAATGTTCTAAGCATTTCATTTTCTTCGAAAAATTAGGTACACATACCTTTTTGTTAGTAATCAAGTGTTCTATCTCCTCATTAGTAATTCATTTAGCTAAATCTCACCGTTAGTAATTGCCAATTCTTTTCTGTATCTATATCCAAAACATACAAAATTATCAGTACTTTAATGTTTTATGTCAGCTGATCAATCATAATCCTTAAAATCAGTCATGTGACCATTTCAGTATACCAAAATCCGCATGGTAATCAAAAGGGCATATTTTTAAGTCTTGTTATATCTAGTTATACATGTTATATGTTGCAGAAAATGTATATGACCATAGTTAAAAAAGGTAGACAACATTTTAATGCTGGTCAGGCGATGTTGGACTAACATACTGATGCATGGATTATTCTTACCTTGTGAGTAACTCCTCAAGTTTCTCGGCAGGGTCTGGTAATTCTGTCAGTTCGTCATCATCTGTGAACAGGAGGCCCTACAGAAACACCAAAAAACAATATGTACCAACATTATTATTTCTATTTTAAAAGTGACGTAAATTTATCTGAAATACCAAGAGAGAAATGTACAAATATGACTAGGAGATTTTAATACACATGCATCTCAATCAAAAACCTAATATGGTTAAAATTGAAATATATTCACCATTAAAGTTAAAATCTCAAGTGTAAAGTAAAATAATATTCTTTTCTTTTTACCACTAACAAGTATATAGATTACTAATAGAGGACATAATTTTTTTAAATTGTTTAGATTTATAAAATTAGGCTTCTTATGTTTACATTTCACCAAGGCACATCTTTTCTGTGGAGGTTAAGATTCAGGACATTGTCAGTACCAAACATATCTGAATCCCAAGAGACAAAAATGTTTCATTCTTAGGATAATACTGGCATGTACCACGCTAACATTTAGCATACTAACAGACTCGTAAAATTGCTGGAATCATCAAGTTTAATCACAGCTCATGTAAGACTAATTTTACACAACCCATTTACATTCACATTATATCATTTACAAGTCATATTTTATAAATGTGTGTGCTTCTTTTGAACAGCATCCCTAGAATATATTCATTTATTAATCACCAGCTATTGGATGTCAAACATTTGGTCATCTGTTTTTCACATACAGTTAATGTCAGCCAGCGTCAGTCTGTACCAATAAATATTAATATATATTATCTTGCCTCCATGTAAAATTCTTTAATCCCATTGGTTGTTTGCTTTATTCTATCCATGATGTCATACATAAAAACATCATTACTAAATACGTAACAATTATCGGCAAAACCAGTGATTGACTGAACAACATTCTGAGTGTTATGCTTGTTCTATGTTATTATTTATTTACTACATTCATTGATGGTTTTAATGAATTTGGTTTTAATTGATATAATGTTTCAGACAATTTTTTGTTACAAACATTTGCATTTAAAAATTGTTTTAAGAACTATTTTAAATAATTATTTCTTTTAACTATGCTCCAGTCTAATTTGCTATGGATCCAATTTACTAATTATATAATTTAGTACACCACACATAGGTTCATGTGTTTATATGGATCATCGATATTTTTAACATAATTTACATGTACATATATATATATACACACACATATATATATATATATATATGTGTGTATATGTCATGCATGTATATATGTGTAAATATCATGCACAGTAATGATTTCAGGGCCCAACACTGACATTATCAATGGAGATACCTCTGGGGCAAAATTCTTTTTTTAATAAAATGAATATGAATGTCATCTGTTGGATCATATATCTAAATTGAATGAAAGACAAATTATGTTTTTAGAATACCTTGTAAAACTTGGTGATATCGAATCTTTCACCAGGTTTTTGTAGGTCCAACAACTCAAGTTCAATTCCCGTCTCATTTAAATCTCCAGCCTTTGTACAAGCTTGTCGCTAAAATAACAAGAGACGGAAAGTGGTATATCACTTCTGTTCATGTATCATATCACACAATATCTGTGCAAACAAACATTAAAAACTACCAATATCATAAAATAATTATAAAAACAAAATTGTTTTAAATAACCAAAGGTGTCAAACATTTTCTGACAATTTTTTTTATAAATAGAGATATAGTTCCCGTGCTGCTCAAATAACACATTCTGACCTCAGAAACCCACCTGCAACTGTTTATTAGAGATATAGTTCCCGTGTTGCTCAAATAACACATTCTGACCTCAGAAACCCACCTGCAACTGTTTATTTCCAGCATGGGGATTGTCATTGTTTGTAAACAGCAGAATACGCTTGTAATTCATCTTCTGAGTACTGAAACAACATTTAACAATATTAATACACAAAACACAATGTAATCATTATTTAGAAAGAAACATTTAACAATATTAATACACAAAACACAATGTAATCATTATTTAGAAAGATTTAACAATATTAATACACAAAACACAATGTAATCATTATTTAGAAACAACATTTAACAATATTAATACACAAAACTCAATGTAATCATTATTTAGAAACAACATTTAACAATATTAATACACAAAACACAATGTAATCATTATTTATCATTGCATAGCAATCACTTTGGGTTGGAGCCAGTATTGAGATTAAAGATGCCATGCCTCAACTCAGCGTCTACCAGCCTAGAATCCGACAACTTAAGCACTGTGCCAATTTGTGAAACATGACATTTTATGTCCAATATGGTACAGTGTAACAATAAGAAAAATTCTTTTCGCTCATTCCATGTTAAATGTGTTACACTTGACACTTCCGTTTTCTGACATAGTAATGCTATTTCATACATTTTTAACTGATGATAATCCTGCAATGATGCTTTTCAAAGTAAGGTAGAAAACACTAACTTCAAACATTTCTTAGAGATTCAGATTTTATTAAGTAATATTACTATATGTTATATTTTTATGGAATAGATCATATACAAATTTTACAAATCAAACAAATAATTTAATCTGCATTGTGTAACATTCAATACTTTTAAGCAATTTGTATATTTCAATTAAATTAAATCAGAAATATTTCACAATATAACAAAGCTCTGCATTTACCTTGTTGAAAACATGTTAGCACAAGTCCATAAAGCTTCACTGAGTGAGAAATCTGGACTACTGCCATACTTCGCTGAAAACTTCTTGTATCCCTCTGAATAAAAACAAAAACAAAGTGACAATCAATTCATTAATACTCTAAAATAGCTGTAAAATGACACTACATGCTTTTAATCAAAAATATGTTAAAAAGAGAAAATATTTTGCACCATATTAAACTGTACTCATCCATTTCATTTGGGATGTCATTTTCAAGATCAATATTCCAATTTAGAAAACTCGAATTCCACAAAACTCGAACCATTTCACAGATCCTTTCAATTTTGAGTTATTGTAGTTTGCATAATCCTTGGCTAAAAGGGATTAATTTGTAACCATGACATATCATCTCAAGAAAAGTTCTCACCCATTTACCCATGGCCTACTCTTTTTCAATCACATGTAAAGGGTTTTTCAGTTTACTTTACCACAGACATGACAGCATATAAAACGAACAGGCATTGAACAATGAATAGAAGATTGCATAGGCATAAGAGTTCCCTTTTTCTGAAGGAGTGGGGGGAGGGGGAAGAGGTCAATTTATGCCCAAATTTAAGGGTTTTAAAAGAATGTCACCTTAATTTTTGCCTGAATAAGAAACTTGCTCCAGCTCTTGGAGGGAGTGAGGATGGTGGAGGTGTGTGTGTGCGTGTGTGTGTGGAGGGGGGGGGGCAAATGATAATTGTACTAACTCTCTTGCATTTCTTCCAAATCTAGAATTCTCTCAGCTCCCGGCTGATCTAAAGTCTGCAAAGAAAGAAGATAAAAAGTATACCCAATAAACTTTGTGGAGTACATTTATTAAAATGTTATTTATTCTTTTCATATTTATTCCAATCAATATCTTTATTTTAACTTAAAATTCAGTTTACTTTCATTTTATAATGAAAGTGGTGATGATTTTTTATATACATTCAATAGGCTGTACTTTGGAGTCATCAAAACAAGTCACTTCTAATTTGAATGGAAATAGTCTAAAAAGGAAATTTAGTTTTTGACTCATTTAGTTTTACTATAAAAAACATTTTTTTTATAAAAGAGAGTAATTTTTCTATATTTTAAACAAAATATCCCACCTTTGAAAATAGGGATAAAACAACAAAATTTAATTGGAAAAAGAGAAAAATCACCCATTTTCTTTTATAAATGAAGAATATAAATATTTTTAGTGTGAAAACCAATTTCCTAAAATAAAACATTTGTATTTAAAAAGTAAAACAATGTTCCTAGTTAAGAACTCACCTGATAAATATATATGTGTTTGAAGTCACTGGGATTGCTAGACTTCTCCTGCAAAACATAAAATCAGTCTGAAATTCAGTCCAATTTATGACAGCATTTTAACTGTCAAACCTACATTATATATTGTTGTCATGGCATGGCATGTTTAAGAGAAAACAAAATTGTGTTATGTAAGGCTGTTCAATGCACACACCTCACACCTTGTAACACCATGTAACACTTGGTCGTACACCGTCCCCCATTCCATCCTAAGCATTACAAAAAGTTTGTTTTATTTAATGACGCTTCTAAAGCAAATAGATTTTTATCTTATTATCGGCTATTGGACGTCAATCATATGGTCATTCTGATATATTTATTTATAGTAAACCCACTGCTGCCATATGAGCTACTATTTCTGACAAACAGCAAGGGGTATTTTATATCCACTGTCCCACAGATAGGACAGCTCATACCACACCCTTTGTTGAACCACTGGTTGGAATAGAAAATGGGTCTACTGAAGATGGATCCAACCCAGGGTATGCTTCACAGGCGGACACACTACCGTTTGAGCTATACCCGCTCCCTCCTAAACATTACATAATATTTGAATGGTTCCTTAGGATGAGTGACAGAAACTATTACTATGTAGTTTCTCTGTATCCTGTACTTACTGTGCCAAAGAAAACAACACCAACATAGTCCTTATCACTGGCAATGATTTTATTCTGCATCGTTGTCATCACACACTGAAAATACAGCAAGAAAACAAAATAGATTTAAGCTGCAATCTTACGTCAAAGACGAGCAAGCATGATTCATGTTATTAGCCAAGAGATCTTTTATATGCATCATCCCACAGACAGGACATTAGAATCGACAGCCTTTGATAAACCCGTTATAGACCACTGGTCAGTGTAAGTGGTGTGCGCCTACTCGGTGAGCTTTACGGAGCACTTACTCTGTGTTGCAGCAATTACAAATATTTAAAATCCAATGCTTTGATGGAGATTTGATCTCAGTACCTACAAGCCCTGAGTCTGATGGCATAATCACTACACCACCGGGTCACCAGTTCAGTAGTATCCTCAACTATTACTCTTGTTTTATCTGTGGCATACAATACAAATAGACAGGGTCCAAGTGAGGACAAATGTAAAATCCTTTAAAAACTAGGGGGTCTGGGGGCATGCCCTACCCACCACCTGAACTTTTCCGTAGGCTGGTCTACCAAAAAGTGAGGAACTTCATACATGCAAACCAGCATAAAATAGCATCAGTCTAGTCTCACAGACGAATTCTTATACTATATCAGCCAAATCTCATTTGTTTCTGTCGTCTGCTGATGTTTTCGCACGAGTCCAAAAAAATTTATTTTTTTCAGACTGGATTTTTTTTTAGGGAGGTGACAAAAGTGGAAATTCAGTTATATCAGAGATTTCACCAAGAAATGGAACCCTTGAATATGTCAACTTGGTTAGTATTGAGCTCTACTTTTTATGGCACTTTCACATTTAACCCCAGTGTATAATGCATAGATCTGTATTTTTAAATCATTCTCCATAAAAAACGAAATAGAACAAAATGTTTGCTGCACATTAACACATTTTTACTAACCTTCATACACAGTTGAAAATGACATTCATTGTTCTCGTCTGGATCAAACATCTCCTTCGAGCAATCAATAAGAAAAATCAAACCATCTCGACTACCAAAGCGAAACTGAAAAATAATTAACTTATCCTTAGGAGGTTGGGTCTAGAAATGATTTTGTTTTAGTAATTTTTCAAATTTTTTTGAATTTGGTTTCAAAATAATTTTATCATATGATACAGAAAAATCCTCAAACTCCACCGAGAGGAATCATACCATAACTCTGTTTCACAACCCACCATTCTACTGAGCTAATATGGAAATTCCCACTAGTTACTGCCAGCAGGAGCTCTATGTTCCAACACTACTACATATTCCCTCCTCTATTGAAGCTACGTCCCGCAACTGTGGGCCACGGGTAGTTGAGCTGTTACAGGTTTTTACCATGTTCTTGCTTTGAACAAATACCTGGCCCCTATGTCGACTCCAGAATGTAAGAGAAAAATTTTCAACCTCCACTGAGGGGATTCGAACAATAACTCTCAGTTTCAGTCCAGCACTTTACCAACTGAGCTAATAGGGAAATTTGCCCTGCCTACTACCAGAGGAGCACTTTATTCTAACACCACTACAATATCTGATGAATGCTAACTAATTACTGAATAATAGAGGTTTAGATTTCACGTGATGTAAAAATTACATTCTTTATAAGAAAACTTCAAAATGTTTAACCTGAGGATCAAATTCTTCATCTTCTTCATTTTCTTCATCTTCACCATATCGTGCAAAACCAAAATTTGCCATATTTTAAGCAAGATAGAATCTATAAAATTAAAAACATAGTGTTCAAATACAGTGAAATCAGATAAAAAGATAGATAATAAAATTAAAACTACAATAGCAGGCATCATGGAGCCGGTGAGGCCATGCACCTCCCTTTTTTAATAAAAGTTTTTTTTTTGGGGCTGAATAAAATATTTTCAGGCTTTGTGACAAAATAAAGTGGCCGAAATCTAGAAAGTTTTAGGAAAATGAGTGTCTTGAGTCCAATAGTTAACATATTGGCTTGTAGTCAAGACAACCCCCCCTTCCAAACCCCCAACTTTGAAATACCATCCGTGGGCTCTGAACTGTCAAGGATGACCAGAAGTTAAACCATTATTTAACCAACTAATTTGGGCTAACCAACATCTCGGGTTGGGAGATTCTTCTGGTCATCATTCCGACAGTCTGGAAGTTATTTTGCAGCTATACTCAAAGAAATGTTATAAGTAAAATATTAAAATCTTGTTACTGAAATATTTGTATAATTATTTTAAGACTTCAAGTTACAGGTTCAGTTTGGGCTATTTTCCATTCCATCCGGTGGTCCACAACTGATGTATCAAAGGCTGTGGTATGTTCTGTCATGTCTGTGGGACAGTGCATATAAAAGATCCCATGCTTCTTATTGGAAGTAGCCTGAGGGCAGCAGGTTTCCTCTGAAGACATGTCAGTATGACGTCCAATAGCCGATGATGAGATAAAAATCAACATGCTCTAGAAGCGTCGTTAAATAAAACAAACTTTACTTTTTCCAAGTTACAAGAATGCAACATCCCAATCACCATCCCCACACCAAATGCATATCAATTAAATATGATGTCTAATTAACAAGTGATATATGAACATTTTACAACAGATGTAATCAGATTTGATTTAAACCTACACCACCAAAATGAATGGCATTTGTCATGATTTGACAGTTACTGAGTTAGTATAGTAGTATCAGTCATGGCTGCCATTTCCATAAAATTTAAAGTTAAAGTAGTTAACTCTGTGTCTGCTATTATGGGGGTAGAAGATCGCATTATGGTCACTTCATTCAAAATAAATATGTTGATTTAATCATGCTTTTCGAATTCTTTGGATGTGTATACAGCAGTCACAGGTCTCTGGTCTGTTGAAGTGTAGTGTAGGCCCTACTTTATTTTTTACTTTCCAAACAACTTAATCAAGTTAATGTAACATTACGATTTCACATCAAAATAACGAACAACACAACGTTAATAATGCGTATCAACAATACTGTGTAAAACCTTTTTATGTCGTAAATAATAAAAGCATGACAATGAGTAAAAGACCGAAACAAACACCTAAAAATAACTCTTCTCAAACGTTTCCACCGACCGGAAAACCAAAACGCGCGTCTAAAAACATCCGAATATTTTTAGATTTTCGTTCGCGCCAGGCATGCGCAAGGAGATATACTTCCGGCCGCTAAATAGAGAGCTAAAGCAACAAGATAAATTACGATAACATTCACATATATTTCGAAAGATGGCTTACAATTATGTCGTGACAGCTCATAAGCCAACAGCAGTGAATGCTTGTGTCACAGGTATACTTGTATCTTTATGCAGGCGGTGACACTTGCACAGTGCGCCAATAAAGCAGATTAAAATTCTGGTTTGGGTTACCAAGAACGACTACTCTGCAAACATAAGATGAAAGAAACTAACATGTTTTCCGTGTTTTTCTTTCAAATGTTGCAGCAAAAAGTCTTCTATAAAAATAATCATCCATTTGCAAAATTCTGACAGCTTTTACTTAATGTTTTGCAAGAGTTATTGCTTCATTTCATTAATATCTTCTATAAACTATATGGTCATGTTTCCACTATTCGTGCCTGTTGTCTTTTCGTGCTGTGCGAAAACAGTCATATATCGTGCGCGAACAAGATCTGCATGCAGTTCTTGTTGCAGTACCAAACATTAACAAAATTACAGGAGGCTCTAAAATTAAAAATGCAATATAAATGGGTAAATAATACTATAATGAATTTTAGACTTGAAAATGTACCAATTTTCACTAATCCCAAAAATCAGCTTTTGAAAATAGCAAACATTTTGTAGAAACATTATCCGATTAATTCTCTGAGCAGTTCATTTGCATTCTTGACCTTCATTACTACCTTGTGACGTCAAATAAAAAATATTTGAGGCCCACTCTAAAAACTATATTTTGTGTTAAACGAATAGGGGTAAAATGAATAAAATGTCTTCTAATGTTATTGGAAGATAAAATGATTGGGTGAGATGTATGCGTTTCTAATGAAAAATAATAATTAATTGTCATCACTATTCGTGAGATCAACTAAATTAACAAAAAATTAATGCATTATTGTTAGGTCGTTTCTGTGTTGCAGTGTTAATAGTTGAAACATTTATGGTTTTTCATTTGTCACTGCAGTTATTATCTCATTGAATTTTGATGATAATTCTTTAACAATGTTAAATTTAAAGGAAAAAAAAAGTGAGAAAAACAAAAAAAACAAGTTATTCAAAAGTCCTGAACAACCCTTAATGTTCCTAGCATGGCCTACACTGGTTTTCTTAGAAACCATGTGAAGACAATTCTCATCTTCTGTCATAGCTGATTTCACCGAATTTTTTCAACCAGCATTTTAACAATAAATACAACTTAGTGGTTCCTTTCAGATATATGTAAAATAATGATAAAAAGCCACTTGATAAGATTAGTAAACATTTATTTATTTTGTCGTTCTTAGTAGATATTCTGGCGTAACTGTTATGGGGCATGAAAAGTGGACTCTGCACTGTAAATGTAGGTTTTGAGGGTTACTTTATATAAATTTACATTAATAATGCAAATTCAGTACAATAACAATGTAAATTATTAATTAAATCTCTTTTGTTTACAGGGAATTTTACATCCACTCAGGATCTGAATCTGATCATTGCTAAAAACACGCGCATGGAACTATACGTTGTGACACCAGAAGGCCTTCGACCAATCAAAGAAGTTGGCATATATGGAAAGATTGCCGTTATGGAACTCTTCAGACCTCCCGTAAAATATTATTTACTATTTTAATGTGAAATTAAATTTAACATTCATATCCATTTAACTCTGTTTTAAAGTTCCAGATTGCACCCAAGGTGGGGTTGCCATCAGTGCCATAAAAAAATACCCAGTCACAGGCAGTAAATCACCACCTGTAACAGCTTTTGCTGCCACCTACTTCTCGTTTTTGGTTAAAAAAATGTGTTGTTTAATGCATGCCAAGATCACCGGCTTCCATCACTGTTGCACCCTGCAACTTCTCAAACTACTGAGGCCCTGGTTGCCATATGGCTGTATTTTCACAGATATGTCTCGAAAGTTTTGTTTGGGAGGAATTTTTTTAATTCTTCAAAAGTTTTCAATTTCAGCTTCCATCAGATTCTCAAACGAAAAAAAAATTCGCTAAATTGAACAACAACCACTTCTTCAGCTTGAGAGTCCAATGTCCTACCTTTGCACCACTGTGGCTCACTTGAAAATATAAAATACAAATGTTCAAATAATAATTGTACTTTGTTTATTACATGTACCATCATATTTTTAATTATTAACTGAAATAGCACACTATGTAAACACCAACTTGTAAATGATTGAGATTTATAAAAAAGCTATTTCTTAAGCAGGATGGGTGTAATTAACTTGTAGATATTTATAAATTATATAATTTTAATTTCATTTCGTTCACTAAGTTTGTAATTATTAGAAAGATCTGGAAATAACCGTGTCCTGTCTGACTACAGATTATGGTTAATGGCTATACACTGAATAATTTGTATTATTTTTGTAGGGTGAAAGTAAAGACTTGCTCTTTCTGCTAACAGCCAGATATCATGCCATGATTCTTGAGTGTCAACAAGATGGAGAAAACATGGAAATTATTACCAGAGCACATGGAAATGTCCAGGTACAGCTTATTTACCATTCTTAGATATTTAGAAAATATTATTTGTCATTTAGACGTCCATAATTTTCAATTTGAATTTTTTTTTGAAATTTGTTGATGTAGTTATAAGTTTATTTCATTATAAAATTCTCATTGAATTCACCGTGAATTACTTCAATTTATTCACGCATCACAAACCATTCACAGAATTCATAGGATTTCAGATTTCATGAGAAACACTTTTTCAGTTCCGTGCTTTTGGATTATGGGAACCCATCGTAAACTTTTTTTTTTAAATAACAACATAGTGATACCTAAATTATGGAAAATGAAATTTCGGTCCCATGATTTTTACAACACTGTACCAACATGCTATTGGTAATGATCATTACCATGAAATCCTATGGCCAGCATTCAAGTCCTTTTGTACTATATTGATCCCACTAAATATTTGTTACAGTTTGTATCTTAATTTTGTGAATATAATCTTGAGATAAATACATATGGGGAAAGGAGCCAGTTATCAGCCCAGAATTGTATAGTAGATATTTAAATCAAGTTTTGTTTGGTATAATTAAAAAATCTAAGAATATGAACCTTTGAGTCTTTGTACAATTATTAATGGAGAAAGGGTGTTTTTTTTCAGGATCGAATAGGACGTCCATCAATGACTGGCATTATTGGTATCGTGGATCCACTTTGTCGTGTGATTGGTTTACGTCTCTATGATGGATTGTTCAAAGTTATTCCCCTTGATAGAGATAATAAGGAACTCAAAGCTTTTAACATCCGGTAAATAATAATGAAATATTAATGTTTCTGTGAATAAACGTACCGATGTTTAAGATAGTTTGTCATGTCTTCAATTTATTGATTGTAGTTATTTTAAATCAAGTCTTGGGCTTGCCTACAAAGCGAGAAATATTTTATCCTGGTACAATGTAAACAAGTCTGGAAAATATTTATTTGTGTTTTGCCTTTCAAAATGTCCTTCATCATTCAGTATTTTCTGAACTTAAGGAAAATGTTCCTGTCACAATCAAATATTCAAGATTTAAAATATGTATTCAACTTTAGTTTTATAGTGCATGTATTTTATTATTCAATTTATCATAAGAAAAAAGTAACCGAAAAAAGCCAATTTTACATTAATATTAAAATACCAGTATAAGACGAAAAAATTAATGACAAAATTATCTTTGTGACTGTCTAATCTTTAAAAATTGATAAATTTGTACTGGACAATGGTCTTTTTATTGAGTGGAGGGGGGTTACGACGCAGTGGTAGGTACTTTATTTTGGAGACTGGCATACTTAACTGTCAAAATTACCAAATGTTTGACATCCAATAGCCGATGTTAACAAATCAATGTGCTCTAATAATGTTGTTAAACATTATTTTTTAATTATCTCTTTTTTTTCTAATTTCTGTAACTGGCAATAGGTCTGTGGATTTTCATCTTGATACATTTACTATTTTAATTGGGATATTATGCATACTTTAAAAAAAATCTATTTAAAAACATTAATAATCTGTTTTCATATGATTATATTATTTATTTATTAAATTGTGTATTTTCAGACTTGAAGAGTTGATGGTTATTGACATGCAGTTTTTACATGGTTGTCAAGCACCCACAGTTATTTTGGTCCATCAGGTAATATACCAACCTTTATTTAGCCCTTAAGCAATAGTGGTCTAGCAGTTTGGTCATAATAGTTTGCATTTTGGAAAAGGAAAGGATTGTTTGTTTAACAACATCCTAGTACATTGTTTATTCGGTGGCTATTAGGTATTGACATATGGTGTTTAGTGACTCATAGTCTTTAGAAGAAACCCACTACCGCCACATAGGCTACCCTATCCAATTAGTAAGGATCTTTTATATGTGATTTTTTTTAGGCAGAACAGCACATATCATAACCTTTGATAAACTAGTTGTGGACCACTGGTCGGTGCAAATGGAATATTTGAACATTTTATATTATATAAATATTTTTTAAATATGAAATAACTTTCTTAATATTTTGTATATGTTGTCAGTCAAATTTAAATCAGAGATGTTATTTTAAAATGTATAGTGTATATTGGAAAAATTTGTTCTTACTTGCTTTTAGGAATTGACGTCCAATAGCCGATTATGAAATAAAAATCATTGTACTCTAGAGGCTTCGTTAAATAAAACAAAGGTTACTTTTTGCTTTTAGGATGCCATGTGAAAACCCTAGATGTTATTTTAAATGTATAGTGTAAAGGAAAAATTAATTCTTACTTGTTTTTAGGATCAACACAGATGCAATGTGAAAACCCTAGATGTTATTTTAAAATGTATAGTGTAAAGGAAACATTAATACTTACTAGTTTTTTTAGGATCAACATGGACGCCATGTGAAAACCTATGAGATTTCCCTGCGAGACAAAGAATTTCAGAAAGGACCATGGAAACAGGATAATGTTGAGACAGAAGCATGCATGGTAATAGCTGGTGAGTGATACCATTCAAAATGAAATAGACAATGTTAGACTGATCGCAACATGACCGATAGCCAATGTTTGTTTGTGGTGGGCACGGGTCTTTAAACAAATTTCTAAAGTCTCATCTTGACGAGTTGCAAGTTTTTCTTTTCTCATCATGTCATTATCTGTTTTGCATTTTATTCTACATTAGGTTTATCTGTTTTCTTCTTTTTGTCAAGTTTGCCAAACTTGTTGAATTTGTGCATTCGGGCCAGTTTAAATTAAAGATTTTGTTTTACTTCTATTTGGATGAAAATAATGTTTTAGTTCCAGACCCTATTGGTGGCGCCCTCATCATTGGACAAGAATCCATAACCTACCACAAGGGAGATAACTTTATTCCAATTGCACCACCAGCAATAAAAGTAAGTAAAACTGATTGGTTTAAAACACAAATTTGTACAGTATTGGCTTTGTGTTAAAGACTCTGTCAGTTAGCTCCCTTTAGCACACTTGTTTGATAATTTTGAAAATATTTTTTTTACATAATTGCATTATAGCTAGGTAGACTGTTTAACATTTTGTTCTGTTATATGTTGTTAGTTAACCAGTTTTTATCTGATTTGATAATCTCATTACAATCCATGAAATTGCCTGCAGCAATTAGCAATCCAGTGGAGATTGCCACAGAGTATTTCATTCTCTTTGGCACTTTTTTTTTGCAGTAGACTAAATGTTTTAGTTTTTTGGCAGACTTAGAGTTAAAATTGTCGTGGACATTATTTCTCCACAGGATTTATTTCGCCTTGGACATTTTCTTGATTGCAAGGGGTTGTAATTATCCACAAAATGCTCCTTTCCAGAACATATAGATTTGTGAAATATAGATACTTTATGGAAGTAATGTTTTTCAGGAAAATGTTGACTTGCAATTGTCAAGTTGATGTCAGTGTGTTAAAGTTCTCTGTGTTTATTTTCATATTATGTTGTGTTTCAGCAAAATGCTCTGACATGCTATGGTAAAGTGGATGCCAATGGATCAAAGTTCTTTGTGTTTATATTCATATTATGTTGTGTTTCAGCAAAATGCTCTAACGTGCTATGGTAAAGTTGATGCCAATGGGTCGAGATTCCTACTGGGAGATATGGCTGGCAGGTTGTTTATGTTGTTGCTAGAGAAGGAGGAGAAAATGGATGGCTCAGTCACAGTGAAAGATCTCAAAGTGGAATATCTTGGAGAGGTAATTAGGGAGTAACTGCTCTAATCATTTTTAACTATGTGATCTTAATACTGTTTTTAACCATACCACTAGAGCACATTGATTTATCAATCATAGGCTATTGGATGTCATACATTTGGTTATTTTGACATGTGGCCAAGTGAGAGCAAACCTCCAACAGGTTTTGAACCAGTGTTATCAGCTTGAGAGTCCAGTGTTCTACCACTGGAACACCGACACTCACATCAGAGCACTACTAAAACTACACATGTTGCTTTCCCATTAACACAATAAGTGACATAAATGGTTAAATAAATTGAATATAATTGCTGTTAGGAATTATTGGTATATGTTTATGTTTGTATTGTTTATTTTTCAGACCACCATTGCTGAGTGTATTACGTACTTGGATAATGGAGTGGTTTTTATTTCATCCAGACTTGGTGATTCACAGCTTGTTAAGGTTTGTACATCGTTGTGAAATAGAAAATTACTGCTCAGGTTCGATGTAGCACATAAATATTGAAGTAACGTATTATTGCTCAGGTTCGATGTAGAACATGTGTTATATAGTCTATGTAGTAACTCAGTTACAAACTGTCTACCTACTTTTACAGAAAGGTTATGCCTAGTTAGGGTTATACTTGAGTGTACATACTATAAAAATTGGCATTCAAAATGTATGCTAAAAAGTTACATTCGTGCTGGGTGTAAAAAGATGTGTGATATTTCATTATGTTATTGTTGAATGACACCAGTGTCATATTGGTTTTGTCATTTTTTTAAATTATTATTATTATGTTATCAGTTATGTTTAATGTTTAAAATTATCCCTTATTGTTTTTCACTCATCCTTTTTTTATAAAATTATAATCAGTTATTCCAAAAAGATGATGTTTTGAATCTTGTAATTTCTTCTTTTTTCTTCTTAAATGTGGTTTAAATGTTTGTTTGTTTGTTTTCTGCATAAGGGAAAGAAATTTTTGAAATTAAATTTTTGTTGGTTTTTCTTTCAGTTAAATACGGATAAAGATGACAGTGGATCGTACGTGCAGATAATGGAGACATTCACTAACCTCGGACCTATTGTTGATATGTGTGTTGTTGATCTCGAGAGGCAAGGTCAAGGGCAGGTAACTAAGTTGCAATATTTAAAGTTTACACTTAACAATTTATGGGTATGATCCCTGTTTACTGCAGCCATTTGCATGTAATTTGAATTATATTTAGGGACATTCAGTAGGTCAGAATTAAGAAATTGTTTTAATTCTGCATTCTTGTTATGGTTTACATCTCATCTATATTTTTAATTATTATAATGGGTGGTTTCTTCTGTCATTTGTATTTTTTTAAATGTCTAGTGAGAACAATATTTAATTATATTGCACACATTCATATCATATATCAACTTACCATGTACAACAGTGATCCATGGCTTTCCAACCCTGGCACCGAATACAGGCCGGGGGGGTGGGGGCAGTAATTAGAATATATAATTATAATGTCTTATTTATAATTATTAATGTTTAGAACACTCAGAAATGTATTTTGTTGTTTAAGTTGCAGATTAGTAATTACTTTAAAATAATTTATTTGTTACTTACACCTTTTTTTATGCATATTATTTTGTTCACACTAAATGTTGAACAGTTGGTATTTAATTGAAATTATGATTATAATATATTATTATTTTTTCTAATACTATATATTTAAAAAATATTTCTATAAAATATGTGTGGTGCTCACTATTTGTTTGGTTTTTGTCGTCAGCTTGTTACCTGTTCCGGGGCATACAAAGAAGGTTCTCTGAGAATTATTCGTAATGGGATTGGTATTCACGAACATGCCAGTATCGATCTGCCAGGAATTAAAGGTAAGCATTTGAAAGTATTAATTTAGCTTTTAATGTTCTGTTGATTTGTAATCAGTTCAGGGATTTATCCAGGATTTTTCACCAGGGTCCCATGGCTGAAGAGATTGGGAAAATTAGAGAGACTTTAGTCAAAACTGGGAAGTTTTTTTCATACCACTGAATTTATGTAACTAATATTACGTAAACCATATACTTATATTAATTTAATTTTAATACTTATTTCTTAATAAAATATTGTAATAAAAGTATGTAATAAAATTAATTTATTGGAAAAGATATAATTACTCAAATATTTATTAAACAATTTGGGAATTTATAGTCCAGAAATTGGGAATTTTCAATGCCATTTGCCTTTGGGAAGGGACCGATGTTCAGTACCATATGAAGCCTGGATAAATCCCTACAGATATTGCCTTTTGATCTTCAATTTTTATATCCATTTGTTTTTTCTTAATACCTTTTGATAGCATTAGTGGATTTATTTTTATTTTGGTTGCTTGCAAATATATCTACCATTGATACACCAAATTTCAAAACATCTCAGTTCCTTTTCATCTACAATACGATAAGGGTCATAACACACCAAATAGGGGTATCAAGCTGCATCAGTATGCTTTGGTCTCAATTTACATACATATATGGATTGATCAGCACACTTAGGGTCAGTTGTGTTTTGAATTCTGTTGTGTCAGTGGCATATGGCAAATACGCTTTAGTTCAGATTGGTTTAGATCACATTGTGCAAGTCAGGTGACAGTACATCTGCAAAATGGCTGCATCAGATACTCTATCTGATAGTGCAACAAGGAAACTGAATAAAAAAAAACCCTACAGAAGACATGTTTGCATGTGGCGATGAAGCCTATTACAGTTCTTAATCATTGAACTGTTGTCAACATGTACATACTGAGTGGCTGTTTATGATACATGATAGAACAGCGTAGTGTGATGAATATCAAAACACATTGATCCACTGGTCAGTCATGGATATTATTAAGGGGACTAGTATCTTAATGTTCTTTGAGTTGAACTTTTTGACCTGCATATTTATAGTCATAACTCTTTAATTCTTCAGATTTGCTTATTTTCATTTTTTGTTTTTTCATACTATTGCATTTGTATGTTTTTAATGTTCCAAATGCATTTTTCTTCTAGGTATTTGGCCGTTGAGAGTAAACTCACCAAAATTTGACAACCTTCTGGTTCTTTCATTTGTTGGACAAAGCAGGTATGTGTTTAATTACACTACTATAATGTTATCTACCAAACTTAAATTTTTATAGTCTAAGATTAGTACTAAAATAAACAATACACACATGTGCACACACACGCAGGCAGTCCAGGTTATGAGTGTCTAACTTACAATATTCCATAATTATAAACTAACCTCCCTGAAGCCTATTATATTAAAAATACGAGTTACATACAGTGATTTGTATTAACGAACAGGCGGACTGCTTTATTGTTGTTGTTATTATTACTGTATTAATATGATTAAGGTAAAATATATACTATGTACTAAGACAGTTATATACTAGATACAAACAGTATGTAACTGTTCAGACTGACATACAGATTCGATTTACAGACAGACGTAAGAACGGAACTCGTTCATAAGCCAGGGATTTCATATAAATTTGAATTTTTTGTTTAGATTATTGATGCTGAATGGTGAAGAAGTCGAAGAAACAGAGATGGCTGGTTTTGATGGAGACCAACAGACATTTTTCTGTGGCAATGCCATCGGCAACCAACTTATTCAGGTAATAACTATTATGCAGTTTCTATTTTTGCACAGGTACAACCCTGAAATTGCCCGTGGAGATCGCAACAGTTTTTCATTCTCCATGGCACATTTTTTTCCTGGGGACTATAACAAAATTTTCAAGGTATATTTTTTTTCTTATTATTAAAAATAAAGTATACATTACGCTAAAATCGCAATGGAAAATGCCGAGGACACTATTTCTCCATAGCATTTATTTTGCCATGGACATTTTCTTAATTGCTTGTGTTGCATATAGATTAGATTGTAGCATCCATTTTACAGAATTATCGTTTGAACACAATTTGTTTAAGATTTTGGGAAATGCCTTTTTACTTGAACTTATGTTTTTTTTGTTTTAGGTCACGCCAGCCTCTGTGCGCCTGTTAAACTGTGATACAAAAACATTGGTTGGAGAGTGGTGTCACCCGCAGGGCAAGAATATCAGTTTAGCAAGCTGCAATACAACACAAGCCGTTACTGCTGTCGGTAGTGAGGTCTTCTATCTGGAAATACTGTCTGGACAGATCAAGGAAGTCAGGTCAGTTAATAGCTGTATTTATTAGTCTGATTTACCTAGGACCATATAGATTTTATTCATTCCTTGTGATTTGTATTTGCCTTGGGCGAGGTGGAGGGGAGATCACTAGTTTCTATTCCTACATAAACCATACAAAATAATTTTGTGAAAAATAAGCCAAACTCTATCTGTACTTTCTGATTATTAACACACTGACTACCAACTACTAGTGTACACGTAGATATAAGTGTATCAGGTTTTGCCACTACAAGTTTACTCGTAGTAAAGCCAGTGCTACATTATAGTAAATTAAAGATGCCAGCTATGGTTATAACTCATCAGTACATTTGCTAGCAATTGGGAATAATACGTCAATGTAATGAAGTTAAACATGTTTAAAATTGTTATACATTTTTCTTCACATAAATCACATTGGTGACTCAGTATACTTGTAGCAGCAAAGGGAAGAAACCCACTATATTGAGTTCGGCGGTCAGTGTGTTAATAATCAGTGTATTTAGTTGTCAGGGTTGTTAGATTTGCTGTTTTATTTTGTGATATGTGGAGTGGGATGTAGCTGAAGTGGTAGTGTGTCTGCCTGTGAAGCGGTCGGTCATCAGATCGATCCTTTTCAGTGGACTGGTTTGCAGTTTGGGCTATTTTCTGTTCCACCAGTATTCCACAACTGGTTCATCAAAGGCCATGGTATGTGCTGTCCTGTATATAAAAGACACCTTGCTGCTTATCGGAAAGAGTAGCCTGTGGCAGCAGCATTTTTCCTCTAAAAAATATGTCAGAATGACCATATATCTGACATCCTATAGCCAATGATAAGATAAAACTAAATGTGCTCTAGAGGCTTCATTAAATAAAACAAACTTTACTTTTTATTTTGTGATAATGTTTTGTTTCAGTCATGCGGTGATGGAACATGAAGTTGCGTGTGTAGACATCAGTCCGCTGAAGGAAGGGTCTGAGCGGGGTGAGCTGTGTGCTGTTGGTTTGTGGACGGATATATCAGCACGAGTTCTTCGACTACCAACGTTTGAAAGTCTTCATGTGGAGATGCTGGGTGGAGGTGAGTGTCACTCGTCGTGATAAGAAAGTGAGTGGGATTTAGTTCGAGGTTGTGTGTCTGTCTGAGGTGCATAGGGTCATTGGAACAATCCCGTTCAGTGAACCTATTTGAGATAGTTCATGTTCTAACCAATCTGGTTTAACAAAGGCTATTGTATGTACTGTGCTGTCTGTTGGAAAGTATATATAAAAGAACCTTTGCTGTTGAATAGAAAGAATAGCCTACGTGGCAATAGCAGATTACTTTTGAAGATCATTGGTCACAAACACAGGCCATAGGATTTCAAATTTCATGGGAAACACTTTTCAGTTCCATGCTTTTGGATCATGGAAACTCTTCACAAATTGTTTTTCATTAGTCTAGAATAACGCAGCAGTGATACAAAAATCATGGGAAATGAAATTTCGGTTCAGTGATTTTGATGACACGTAACTACACGCTACCAGTAATGATCATAACGGTGAAATCCTATGGCCTGCAAACACCATGTTTGACTCCTCGCAGCCACTGAATGAACAATATGTAGGGTTTATTACTTGACGATGTTAAATTACTGGACATCTTATAATATCACTATGTTTATAATTAACACTCAGAAAATGATACAAGATATTGATAAATATTCTTAATGATAAAATGTCCATTCAGTTGTTGCAGTGGATTTTACAAACATTAGCATTTATGATTATTATTGATTACATGTGCTTTTACATTTATATGTATGTGTGTATGTTTATAATGTATGAGGAACATATATGTACATGTATGTGGAACATGATGTGAAATGATAAATGTTAATTGCATTATTAAAACTAAGATTTGCTTCATTTTAGAAATAATTCCCCGCTCCATCCTGATGACAACATTTGAAGGAATTCATTATTTACTGTGTGCTCTCGGTGACGGCTCTTTGTTCTACTTCAACCTCAACCTAACAACCGGTGAGTATAACATGAAAATGGCATCCTTCTTTTCACCCCTGAAGAAGGGTGTCTTTGTTCTTTTTATCTAATAAAAATGTTGGCTATTATGACATGAAATACTTTATATATTATGTACACTGCATAAAAGGCAGTTTGTCCTTGGTACATATTTTTGAATTGTACACTGGTGTTTGTTTTTGCCAGTTCTCATGATGCGGAGTATAGGACAACATGCTTCATTTTTAATTGGATATAAACACAAAAATAAGTTAAGATAACACAGACATAATATGTTAAATCAGTATTTAAATACATTGTGTCTTATTTCAATAATTTAATTTATATTTATGGGTGTATCTATTTTCATTTAATTTGATTTCAAAGCTCCAATCTTGACACAGTCCTTATAATTTCTATAACAAGAATTTTTTTTTTTTTAATTTGAAATTAAGATAAATCGGGAGAGAGGTACTGTCAGGCATTTGACTATTATTGCATGTTTCAGGTTATTTGTCTGATAAGAAAAAGGTGACTTTGGGAACACAGCCCACGGTCCTACGCACTTTCAAATCATTATCAACGACAAACATTTTTGCCTGCTCTGACCGTCCCACAGTGATATACTCGAGCAATCACAAGCTTGTCTTCTCTAACGTCAACTTGAAGGAGGTCAATCACATGTGTCCTCTGAACTCCGATGGATACCCAGACAGGTTGGACAAATATTAAACTACTTTATTATTCCAGTCGGCATTCATAACAGGGAATTATTTTTCATATTTTCTCAGTGCAAAATATTATACATTGGTTTAACAAGGCATTTCATTGGTTCTCTGTGGCCATAATGACCAATAAGCATGACTGTACTAAATATGACATCGTTATAATTTTGTAAAAGTGCAAATGATGTCATTAAAACTTGAAAAAGTACAACGTAACATCATCCATAATGTTATAGGATAGCATTTCTCTAACCTGTTGTGCAGTTAGAAAGTTTAAAGAATAGAACGATTAAAATTGTTTTGGGTAATAAATAGAATATTAAACTTGTTACCATTTATTATCAGATTTAAGTCCTTGTGAAATAATTTTCTCCTATATTCCACCATCCTATAATTTTCAAGGGTGGTTCAAAATATTCTTTTGAATGTTTCCTTTGCTATAAAAATGAATACCCTACCTGGCTCCCCCATCCCCACCAGCTCCAGTGTTGAACAGATTCAGCTGCTTCTAGTCACTGACAAGTTTCAGTCAGTATTACATATACAGTATATTAAATTAATTGAGATATTTTTCATGCTTTCAGCTTAGCTTTAGCGAATGACAGCACATTAATAATTGGTACCATTGATGAAATACAGAAGCTGCATATCAGGGCCATACCACTGGGCGAGTCTCCAAGGTTTGTGATATATTATTTATTAAAACGTTCATTAAAATATGACAACATCTTTACAAGATGGTACAGTTGAGAATTATAATATTACAGAAAACATATAAACTGAGGTAATGTCACATTTTAATGTCGCGTATGTTTTGGTACCTGTTTATCAAGTATGTTATCAATATGAACGTATTTGATATATTAAACTGAAAGCAAAGCGAGTTCCTTATTATGTTCATTAGACACTTAAAATTCAATTTGTAGTGATTAATCTGAATTTTCCCAAAAACATTGAAGATTCCAATTGTTAAAAATAACCCAATATCTCTGAAAAAGTAACGTTTGTTTTATTTAACGACATCTCTAGAGCACGTTGATTATTATTGGACATCAATCATGTGGTCATTGTGACATATATTTAGAGGAAACCTGCTGCCTCCATATTGGCTACTCTTTTCAATAAGCAGCAAGGGGTCTTTATATGCAGTCCCACAGACAGGACAGCACATGCCACGGCCTTTGATGAACCAGTTATGAACCACTGGTTGAAACGGAGATAGTCCAAACACCAATATCTCTGAAATCAGGCAGGTTTGAGCCGATGTATTAGGATATTTTACTCTTGTTTTAACACTTTTCTGAACAGGAGAATAGCATATCAAGAAGCAACACAAACGTTTGGTGTGATATCCTGCAGGACAGACATTCAGGATAACAACACGACGACGGCAACACGACCCAGCGCCAGCACCCATGCCGCCAGCATAAGCAGCAGCTCGAATGCAAAGTTGTTGCCAGGCAGTTCGAGTGCGATGGAACACACATTTGGAGATGAGGTCGAAGTTCACTCATTACTTGTCATAGATCAACACACTTTTGAAGGTTTGTTTTGAAACCTTTAAAATCTCCTGACCTCAATCACCAATGCTGTGGAGATTGCCATGGAACTTTTCATTATCCGTGGCACATTTTTGCCACGGACTAAATTTATTATTATTTTTTCAAGGTTTTCACTCTATTGTTGTAAATAAGCAAATATTGATTTAATCATAGGAAACACAATTAAATACTTTAATAATAAAATATTAGATTATTAAATAAAATGTGTTTTACCCAATAGTTATGATGTCTGAAGTTTTCATTCACCTTGGGCTTGGAAAGCTTTAGTTTAATGTAGGCTAGGTCGCACAGACCAGTTCATTTCTGGAAAGTGGGGGTGCAACTAGAAAATGTACACGTTTCACTGTTCTATAAATATTATTCAACTATTGTTAATGATAATTAATTGTATACAAATATTATTTCAAATACACTATGGCAGCAGATTATAATTTGTTTATGCTGTATCAGGTAATAAACTTTATCCTTAAGACCCACTGTTAGAAATGGAACGTTCAGAGCAAGTTGTCATTTTCCACCTAATTTTAATGTTAGGATTACAATGGATGCCAGTGTTTTGTTTGCAATAAACATGTAAAAGATGCTTACCTTGTCTTTATTTATATTTTATTGACTGTCTACAATGAGTAAGACAAAAAAACTAAAATATCAAAGTGTACAGGTGATTAGTTAAACAATGAGTCAGTTTGTAAATACGGACACCCTGTAATTTTCGGCGGGTGAAAACATTGCAGAACATGAATTATTCAGTAGATTATTGATGCACACATTTCTAGTTGAGTTGTTTGTTTCAGTTCTTCATGCTCACCAGCTGATGTTCAACGAATGTGCCACCAGTTTAATATCGGCTAAACTCGCCGATGATCCCAACTCATACTACATCGTCGGTACGGCCATCGTACACCCAGATGAGGCTGAACCTAAACAAGGAAGAATTGTTGTCTTTCATTATAATGATGGTAAGCTCTTTGATTATTTGATTAATCACCCCCTCTCTTCCTCCCACCAGCACAAAAAGTAAGCTCTTTCTACACAGCTTTGTCAAATTTCAAAACGTCTGACATCCAACATCAATAAGCAAAAAACCTACTTTTTGTTGTTGTTGAAATAACATCTGGACCTTCTTCTTTAGAGATATTAATCTAAAACAAAAAAGAACGTTTTCATGTAATCAATAGTTATTTATTTTATAAACCATTTTCTTGAATTAGATAATCTTACCATCCTGAGGAAGATGTGTGTGTGCAGTAATATCACAAGTTGTGCACGTATTTGCTGCCATTAGACTAATACTATAACTGTCCTATGAAACAAAAACTATTTCAACATGCATACTTTCTTTTTGTGGTTGAGTATATTATTATGTTATAAATTTTTAATTGTTTAATACTGTATGAGGGCTTTTTTTTAAATTACTTTTTTCTTTTTTCAACATGATCATTTATAATTAATAAAATATATATTTACATAAATATATAACATATAAATATACAAATATATATATAATGGGTATAGCATATAAAAACATTAAAAAGAACACTACTTATATATATATACAAAGATATAAAGCTGAGGTAATTTTTTTTATAATAATATATACTGTAACAGTTCCTAAATGAACACAAGATGGATTTAGTTTTGAAATGATGTGTTGAAACATTGTGTCAGAGAATTATTTTTAATTGGAAAATAAATAAAATTGGTTGTCAATAGGGAAGGGTTATGATCTACCACTCTTCCTTATATATGCCTTTGCAACCCCTGAAATCAGCAGAAAGTTTTTCATTCTCCATGGACATTTGTTTTTGTAGCAGACCGAATTGTTTTTTTTCAAGCTGTATTTGTTTCTTCTTATTAAAAATAGCTGTGGACACTTATTTCTCCACAGCATGTATTTTGCTGTGGACATTTTCTTTATTGCAAGGTTTGCGAGGGGACTTTTATGACATTAAAATGTATTGTTGTATTGCTTTAAATGTTTTGGTGGGTTTAAAAAAAAATTGTTCTATATTAACACTGATAATATTTTGTTTGGATTTTATTTTTCAGGCAAATTGATTCAGGTTGGAGAAAAAGAAATTAAAGGTGCAGCATACAGTTTATGTGAGTTTAACGGAAAGCTGTTAGCCAGTATCAACAGTACGGTTAGTAATTCATCTTTTTATACTATCTTATATGTTTCTAGGCCAAGCACCCCCCAGAGAAATACCCCCCGACAAGTACCTTTTGTGCCATTTACCCCTTCCCCTTGGACAATCAGTTCCGCCACCCCCAAATTTCATTGTGGGAAATAAGTATTTTGAAGTGAAATATATATATACAGTGAGACCTCGTTTATCCGGAGGTATGGTTTTTCCGAAATGTGTCCGTATTAACTTACTGAAACATTGGAAGTAATCTCCCTTGAAAAATAAATGAAGAAACAGAACAGAAACATAAGCATTTTATTTAGTATAAATTGTATTAACTCACCTCAATGTTGGTTTAAACAATGTTTATTAACGTTTTAACTTTGGGATCGACCAATAAGCAAGTGCATACAAAATCCTGCTAATTCGAAAGAGTAGCCTTTGTGGTAGTTATTGGCATGCATAGGATTTTACTCTTTAAAAAATAACCCTGAAATATAACATGTAATGTGTTTGATATTCTATTTATTACTCCAGACAATTTTAATCATTATACTCTTTTAAACTTTCTAATTGTGCGACATTTTAGAGAAATGTCATCCTATAACATTATGGATGACGTTACATTGTACTTTTTCTAGTTTTAATGACGTCACTTGTATTTTTACAAATTATTATGACATAATATTTAGTGTAGGCAAGCTTATTGGTCAGTGCACATCAATATACATCATAACATTTTGTTTGTTAGGCAAAATATATTTTAAATGTGTTTATTTCAGGTTCGACTATTTGAGTGGACGGCAGAGAAAGAATTGAGGATTGAATGCAGTAATTTTAACAACATCATAGCTCTTTATCTGAAGACAAAGGGTGACTTCGTACTGGTCGGAGATCTGATGAGATCCATTAATTTATTAGCATACAAACCACTGGAAGGAGCCTTTGAAGAGGTGAGAATTCATGTAGAACTGGTTAGGCCAAACAAAAAATTTAATTGTTTCCCCTCACACGACTGACCCTCCAAAATTCACACGACACCAAAACTTTTATTGCCATCTTGACTAAAACAAATTTTAATTTTACTATTTTTTTTAATCAGTGGGAAAAATCAAACATATGATCTGGATATTTTGGTGACACATCGAAACCACATATGCACAATAGAGGGGGAAGGCTGGTTGCGAAGATGGTGTCGTCAGCTGAGCAAATTGTTTGTTTCCGTCAAGAAAACTGCCCCAGATGGCCGCAAAATAATGCTAGTGACAAAAACACAAGTCAGATGTCAAACAAAAGAATCATTTCACGAAATTATGCAGTGTGTTTTTTTCCAAAACAGATAGGGTCGGGTAAGGAGAAACAAAAATATTTTTAAAGTTGGCCTTTGAGTAGATTGATTAACAGTAAAATTAGCGTTTAACCTTGAGAATTAATTTGTGCAAACTTAAGTTTGAGTGGGTGCTTGTAAATTATTTTCTTCACACATTATGAATAGAAATCCAAACAAAAACAAAATAACTGTGGTATGTGAACAAATAGTAATTTATTTTTCCTATTGTGATTAGGTTTTCTGTCCAATTTACTGTCAGATTCATTTTAATTTAGAGCACCTATGATTTTTTGTAGGTTAAGGTCACTTTAGGTTGTGTTTTCCTCCCATTTGGCAGGTGTTACAAATGTTTGTCGTAAATACTTTATAAACACCAGCTTATCTTACAGATTGCCAGAGACTGTAATCCTAGCTGGATGACAGCTATTGAAATACTCGATGATGACAACTTTTTGGGAGCTGAAAATTCATTCAATCTTTTTACGTGCCAAAAAGACAGGTATAGTAGAGGATATTAAATGAGATACTATTTATTGTTCTGATTAAAATTTAAAAATTTTGTCATTAGATTTGGTGAGTAACAAAGGAAAATTATATCATGAGTAACATAAAATTGATAATAAATAGTAGTGAGTTTGATATTCTATTTATTACTCCTAATAGGATTAATTATTCCATTCTGTAAACTTCCATTGTGCATGACAGTTTAGAAACATGCAAGCCTTTTTTTTTTTGCAATATGCACAAGCTAAATGAAAATAATTTTACATAGAAATACAGATTTTTCACACAAAAGTAAAAACATGTTGATTGTTTAAACTTCCATTGTGCATGACAGTTTAGAAACATGCAAGGCTATTTTTGCAATATACACAAGCTACTTTGTAAAGATTTTACATAGAAATGTTGATTTTTACTTTAAATTAAATACAAATGTCAGATAAAATCACCAACAAAATTAACTTAGTGACCAAAATAATAAATTGGTACTGAAAAATTTCCATAAATGTTTATTTTCAGGCTTGCAAGATAGATTTTAATAAACCACTGTAGCTTTTGATTATAACTGAATTGGATTTTTGTTTTTGTTCTCTTAGACTTTGTATCACAATTCTAAATTGTCTGTGGATAGAGATTCCTTCCATTTTTTTCTTCATTTAAGTTGCCCTCCAAATGTGGATATTTTGACACATTATGTTATATGATGATGCCTCTTCTTTTTCTCAGTGCTTCTACTACAGATGAAGAACGACAACAACTTCAGGAAGTTGGTCTGTTTCACCTGGGAGAGTTTGTGAACATCTTCAGACATGGTAAGCAGAGTTTAGAACGTTACTTAAAATAGCATCTGTGAACTTCTGTGTCACGGTGGCAGTTCAGTCTGGTTTGAAGTTTTGCTTTCTCTCGTAAAGTCTATTTGTCCTGAACATCTGTAAATACAAGCATTCTTGCTGTTATTTCAAAATAATATAATAGGCAAAATACATAATGTCATTCACCTTTGACATCATCAATATCTAGATCTTTTAACAGGTGGGTATTTAAAAACAAATATTTATTTGATAAGACATATGTTATTTCTGCAATAGCCTGTGGGTTTTCTGGTGGTGTTTTTGTTGTTGTTTTTTACTTGAGTGTGGGGGGGTGGAGTTGTTAAATATGTAAATAAATAAACATTATTTGTGCTTCAGGTTCTCTAGTGATGCAGCATGCAGGAGAGAACAATACACCTATCCAAGGGTCAATCTTGTATGGCACAGTCAACGGTGCAATCGGTATGTAGATCTAGCTCAGTTGTAGAATGTTTGCCGGAGATATTTTGGTTGTAAGATCGAACCCCCTCTGTGGACTCATTCTCTGATTGTTTTTTCCCATCCTAGCCATTGCCCACAAATGATATGTCAAAGGCTGTGGTTTATGAAGTCTAGTCTGTAGGAAAATGCATATAAAAGATACCTTGCTCAGGGCTAGCTTTGGCACAACAGTAACATTGGCCAAATTATCTATAAAAATATCAAAAATTGAAAAGTTAACTTTTTTCTACATTTAAATGGCTATTATTAAAATTGGCCAAATGTTTTTAAATTTTGCCTTTGGCAAATTTGGCGAGTGGCGTAGCTAGCCCTGCAAGTTGCTGCTGATGGGAAAATGTAGGCAGTTTCTTCTAATGACTACATGTCAGAATTACAAAATGTTTGACATCAAATAGCTGATGATGAATAAATTAATTTGCTTTAGTGGTGTCGTTAAAACAAAAACTATATTTTATTATTTTTGATGTTTCCTTAATATGCTGTTAATGAATTTTGATACTAACCACACCGTTAAATGTTGATCTAGAAGTAGTTGATGAATTTGCATCATTAAAATTAAATGATGATAATTGTGGAGTAGGTTCTTTTATTTCTCTACGTTTCTAAAAATTGTTCTAGTTTAATGTAATCTGATATTACTTTGTCCTTTAGGAAAATTAACCACCTTGTATGAATAACATTTTTAATTCCAAAAATAATCAACATTTAAAAGAAGATATTTAAAATCTGCTATGTACTTATTGAGTGAGCCTCAGTGGTCCAGTGGTAGGACATTGAACTCTCAAGCTGAAGACAGTGGTTCAAAACCCATCAGAGGTTGGCTCACACTTGACTATGTGTTATAATTTCCAAATATTTGTCATTAGTGGCCAGTGATCATAAATCAATGTGCTCTAGTCGTGTTGAGCCTCAGTGGTCCAGTGGTAGGACATTGGACTCTCAAGCTGAAGAATGCGGTTCAGAACCTGTTGGAGGCTGGTTTGCTCTGAACTACATGTCAAAAGTACCAGATGTTTCACATCCAGTAGTCAATGATTGATAATTCAATATCCTCTAATGATGTCGTTAACATTTTTTTAAAATCTAGTGATCTCATTAAACGAGAAAAAAACCCAGTTGGAAAATGTTGATAGAATTTATGAATGATTTTTAATGTACACAGATATTTTTTGAAAATGTTTTTCTTGGTTTGAAATATTTCTGTGCAATATTTCAGGAATGGTTGCACAGCTACCGCAGGATTTCTACACATTCTTGAAAGATGTCGAGACAAGGTTGGCCAAAGTGATCAAGAGTGTCGGCAAGGTGGAACATCAAGTGTATCCTTCTTAACCTTTAGTTTGGGCTGTTTTTCATTCCTACCAGTGGTCCACAACTTGTTCATCAAAGGTCATGGTATGTGCTGTCCTGTCTGGAACTGTGCATACAAGACCCCATGCTGCTTTTCATGAAAGGGCAATGAGGCAAGTGTAAAAAGTGAACGGCAATATTTGCCTTCGTTAGAAGTGAAATTGTGAGCGCATTGTACCAAAGGAACAGGGCAGTATGGCAAATGCCTCAGTCCCTTGGTGGGAATTCAACCTCTTATGGGGAAAAGAATGATTGTTGAGATATAAGGTAATCTTCTACTTTATAATTAAAGGTTTATCACAGTACCAGTAATCTAGACATTTCATTTGATATTTAATGTTTTTTACCATCCATCCATCATGTAATAGTCTTTAACTGACAAAAGATGGCGATCATTTCACAATGAGAGAAAAACAGAGATGTCTACTGGCTTTATTGATGGTGATCTCATTGAAAGTTACCTGGATCTGAATCGAAGTAAAATGCAAGAAGTTGTACAAGGATTACAGGTATGTTCACCGTATCACTATTTTTTGGGGGGACAACAAACTTCAAAAAATACAATTATTTAAAAAAGGTGAATGGTCTACCGACTGAGCTAAATCTTGCCCTAAGGCAGAGTTCTGTTTATTTGTAATGGCATGCCTCGGCATGTTTTCTCTGTTTAAGGGAGTGTATCAAGGATCTTTTCACTTTTTTGTACAAATTGAAACTACTGAAAACATTACTTAAATATAATTATTGCAGATTTTTATTAGATTATAAATTTAATAAAATGTTATCTTTCTGCTTTTGTGTGCATATAAAAAGGTTTTTATAGCTACAAATGCAACCAAAAATAATATTTACACTTTGTGAACAGTTACAGTCACCATTTTATAGAGCACATGGTACAGCAGAGAGTAGAGTTTATGACTTCAAAGTAAAATGCTTTTCCAACAATGTCGGGCATCGATTATCTCTTTTAGCGAAGTTCTTTAAAGATCATTCCTCGGCAGACTTGTAACATGTTGCAGCAATGTGACACTTTTCTAAAATACAATATATGTATATATATAAAACGCTGTGTTTTTTCTATTAGGAACTGTCTACTAGATCTCTTTAAATGACATTTTTGTACTAAAACAAATTATAATGTTTATTTTATTAGATTGATGACGGCAGTGGAATGAAAAGGGAGGCAAGTGTTGATGATTTGGTCAAGATGATTGAGGAACTGACAAGGCTTCATTGATGCTGTTTTTAATGTTTAAAACTTGTTACGTTAAACTCTCAACTGTCCAGTGCTTGAATAATGATGGCAAAACAAAACTGTGAAGTGCTGTTGTTACGCGTGGTGTGCAGTTGTATTGTATATCACGAGATGATTATTGGTGGCTTTCAAATATAATCCACAAGATCATGTTAAAAGCTGGCATCCTTCACATCCTGGAAAACCAAAAATAAGTTTTTCCAGTACTGAATAACTGACGGAAATAGAGAAAACTGAAAACACTTTTGGAGAGTTGATTAAAAATAATATCAAGATTTTTCGAAGCTGACCATTCATAGATATGTTCGTGATATCCTACCATTGATCTGAATTTTTGTCATGGAAGTATGCATTTTGTTATGCAATGGTGATGGAAAATAATTTCAACAGGTTTCTGAGTCAACTATTTCTAGATAAGTTTTCCTCTGGACAACCAACCATTGTGCTTCTTGGTTTGAATTCTTGTCACAGACAATTTGCATTATGTCGTCATGAAAATTAAATATATATACTGAACAGCAAAAGAAATGCAATTGTTTGTTCAGATCAAATTAGATGAAAAAATTCATAAAACCATAAAACTCACGCTATACATACATATGCCTCCAGTAAGCAAAACAGCCAATGTCAAAATATGGTTAACTTTTATTCAATCAAACATTGCATTGTTAAATTTATGTTTCATTTGCTGTTCAGTATATAAGCAATATTCGAAGAGTGTAATGTGATAAAATTAAATGCGGGGTAGAAATCTGTTATTTGAAGGGCATGGCAGGTATTCTTTGGATGTATTTGGAAATGAATTTATTTCAGGCAGCAAATGTCATGTTGCCGTTGTGCAGTTCAATCCTTTTGTGACAATAGCATCTGTTATAAATGCCAACTGCCCCTCAGTTTCTATAATAGACCGTTCTGTTTGAATTTACTTGTTGCAGTGAGTCTTTGTGGCTCAGCAGTAGGACATCGGACTCTGAAGCTGAAGACAGTGGTTCAAAGCCCATCAGAGGCTGACTCACATTTAATAGCTTTAGATTTATGAATCAGTATGCCTAGAGGCATCATGAAAATATATATCTACTAGTATTACACACTGCAGTGGATACATGTTGTTGGTCCTCATTTTCTATATTTTACCTGAAATGTTTGTGTTATGACAAAACTAGATATATTTGCCTTCACTGTATTTGAGACAAAAGACTGACATCCCTTAATTTTGACATTAGAACTGTCCACTGTGTTGTGATGTCTAAATTGAATGGTGATTGTCAACAGACCTCTGTCCTGGTGCTATAGTGATTAAGATATCAGACTCTCAGATGGTAGGTACTCGGATCAAATCTCAGTCAAGGCACACGATTTTTAATCTTGGTATTGGGTCAAACCCAGATTGAGTGCTCCACAAGGTATCATTGGGTAGGTGTACACCACTTACACCGACCGGTGGTCCACATGTGGTTTACAAGGTTCCCACGGTCATTAAAAACCTGGAAAAGTTTAGAAATGTTGATTAAAATGGAAAAGTCATGGAAAAGTTTTTGAATTTTTGATCCAGCCAAGATTTTTTTATCATGCTTATCAGAGTGCAAGCTATCATTTCTTGTGATGCATTATATTCTTGAAAACCATGTTTTTCACCATTGAAAGTCTTAGATTTTTTCTATATTTCAATTTTAGCTCTTGGCAATGTGACACATCTGTTAATATTTACAAATTTCTGTGAGAAAAGGTAATTAAATGTTTTGAAATGTCATGGAAAAGTTTGGAAATTTGATTCTTGGAGGTCCGCATGAACCCTGGGTTTATCAAAGGACATGGTTTGTGCTATCGTGCCTGTGGTATTAAGTGGGTATTCTCTCTCCTTCAAACAAACCTCTGTCTTGGATAGACAGCACAGGGAGCTAAGTTGTGAGCCTAGGACATCAAGTTTGAACCTTTATTGGATATAAGCAAGGGCGACAGTCTCTTTCTGGAAGTGGTGGGGAATGAAGCAGCCTCTTCTGGTCACATGGTACGAACTTATCAACCACCTTTTAGGTTGACGTTTATACTTGTACACAGTGTAACCCACCCCCACTCCCCGTAACAAATAAAATCCTGGCCTTGCTATTGGTGTAAATAACAAAAATATTTTTATTGTATTGTTATCTTGCAAATGAATGAATGTCAGTCAAAGGGAGGTAACTGGGAATGTCTCCATTCTATTTGTAGTAGTTTTGGTCTTGAAATGTTGTGAGGTTGTAATATTTTTGCATTGAACTAACATTTAAATTAATAGTAAATATTTGTATCATTTCATTTCAATGTGCAGCCTTTCATTTGTTATATAATAACAAATCATTTTTCAGCATTGCTTGTTTTCGAGTGTTTGGGCATTGATGCCCCCTTCATACCATTAGCACTAGCAAATAAATATTCTTTGACATTATTTGATATTGAGCAGAAGGTCATTAAGCAAATATAAATTTAAGGTGTTAAACATTTAGATATTTAAAAGTTCAGTTTTCACAAAGGGTTGTAACTATGTTTAAGATATTTTTGAATGTATATGACCAGATGAAAATGTTCAACAAATTAGTTTATTACTTTATTTGTGTATATGTATTTGTTTCAGGCTCATTCATCTTTTATCAATATAGAATGACATTGAAATGATATTAAAATTTATTGTTTCTACTTAAAACAGTTAAAATGACCCAACATAAAAATAGCATTATTTGAAAAATTATGTTGGTAAACATCAACGTATTCAGAATTTTTCAGTTGTAGGGCTTGTGTTCTTTTGACTAATAAGAACTAAAAAATTGTGTTTTTTTTATAATAAATGAGTTTTACAAAAACAAACTACATTGGCATTGTGTTGGTATGTTAATAATTTAGTTACACACACATCGATTTTCTGTTCCTATTGTAACATAATGTGACTAATGCCTAAAAGATGATACTACACAATATTCTTTTTGTTCGCTGTTGTTAGAATAAAAACACTTGCAAAATTGATCAGGTTTCTTTTCTATTTTTGGTTTTAACGACCCCACTAAAGTTCATTGATTTGTTAATCTTTGGCTATTGGATGTCTGATATTTGATAAATCTCATATGTAGTCTTTAGAGCAAACCTGCTACATTTATCCACTAGCGGCAAGGGATCTTTTATAAGCACGTTTTCACAGACAGGACACCATGCCACAGCATTTGATATATCAGTTGTAGGCACAAGTTGGAACAGGTAAAAATAAATAAAAATTTGGAGAATTAATCGACTGAGGGACTTTGATCCTAGTCTCTCATAACTTGGTAGAGAGTGGCTCATTACAATTTTGCTATTTATAATGAATATACTTGTATGTTGTAATGAGGTGAGACTATAATAAACTGTCCTATGACAAAAAATCTCAGGTGAACACTTGACTGATATCCTTTTTAAATAAAAAACACCAGCATTATTTTGCATGTGTTTGTACAAAAAACAGGCAGGGGTGCTGAAACGGTCTACTTATCATATACAAATGAAATTCTTACATAGTTGTATAACTTAGGCCTCTGCATTTGGAAATGGCATGAAAACAATAGTATGCTCATTTGAAAATTATACATGGCAATAAAATGTTCATATTTCACAGTATAAAAGAAAATTATTAAACTCTGGGATGTCCTACTGATTGGTGGTTTTCCCCACTTTGGGATTGATCTTGACACTTGACGACGTTATTCAGAATCCATTGAGAAAATAAAGTGATAGGAGGGTAGATCTGGAAGAAGGCTAACTGATTGGTGGTTTTCCCCACTTTGGGATTGATCTTGACACTTGTCGACGTTATTCAGAATCCACTGAGAAAATAAAGTGATAGGAGGGTAGATCTGGAAGAAGGCTAACTGCATGTTACTCACATGTGACATTTAGTCCTATATATGTGACATGTAGTCCTCTATATCCGACATGTAGTCCTCTATATCCGACATGTAGTCCTATATATGTGACATGTAGTCCTCTATATCTGACATGTAGTCCTATATATCTGACCATGTAATTTCTGCAAAAATGTGAACAAGCTATATGCTCATTTGCAATGACCCTCCGTTTTAGGTCTGACCTGTTCTCACCCATTAAAGGAGAGTGCAAAACACTACTTCTACGTTCAGGTGAGATAATGTGAGCAACTATCACCTGCAATAGAGAGAACCTCATCCAATAGGTAAACGTTTTGTGGCAGAGTTCTTTTTCTATATACTTTATTAATCGTTTCACCCATTTTAAATTTATATTACTGCAAAACGGAAAGCTAAGTAAAATAGAGATATAAACATTTTGGTGACACTGAGTGAAGATTGTATTTTAATAATTATCTCATACCAGTAGAAATTCTAGTGGTTGAAAATTGGTTTTTACTGGTCCAATGGATTATGGATACATTTTCCATTTCTACATCCCTTAAATATATGAGATGTTATTTGTCAAGTAACAAAAAAAAAAGGAAAGCACTGTTTGTTTTAATGAATCAACATCACAGTTTATTCTGTGGCTATTGGGGGTCCGATGTAATAGTGTTTTGTGACTCATGGTCTTAACAGGAAACCACGACCACCACTTTGGCTACTCTTTCTGATTAGCAGCATAGGATGTTTTATATGCACTTTTCCACAGGACAACACCCCACAGCATTTGATAAACCAGTTGTGGACCACTGGTTGGTGCAAGTGGGTTACACCTACCCATCAAGCTTTGCAGAGCACTCACTATAGGTTGGAGCAGTTATTGAGATTATAAATCCCAAGCCTCAACCAAGATTTGATCTCGGTATCTACAAGCCATGAATTCTACAGCTTAATTACTGCACCACAAGAGCCGGTCTTGTGAAATATTGAAGTCGAAACAAAAGGCGAGAAACATTTTGGCCCATACATGTATAAGTATTATAACTGATAATTACCATGCAATGTCCTCCGGGCATAATAAAAACCAAACAACAAATATATAGAAAAGATGACACCATGGTGTTTTAAATCAACAGTTTATTACAATGTATTTTGCTTATGTTGCAAAATAATTTTTCATATACACAACAAGGGCAAGAAATTGCACAGCGCCAGGAACATACAGATTTGCAAATACAATTTATTCCACTCTGTAAAGTGTTAATTAGTTATGTTTTTATACTGCACTATTACGAATGTTTTCCACCATATATGAAAGTTGTGATATAAATAATATCAAGTAGAGTATTCTATTTATTATAATATGCAACATTTTATGTGTGCCAAGCACTGAACTTTCTTTTGTAAGGCACAATATTAAGTAAAAATAAATCCCAGGATCACAGAGTACAGTTAGGACAGTTCCCTCCCAGGATCATAGAGTAGAGTTAGGACAGTTCCTTCCCAGGATCATAGAGTAGAGTTAGGACAGTTCCCTCCCAGGATCATAGAGTACAGTTAGGACAGTTCCCTCCCAGGATCATAGAGTACAGTTAGGACAGTTCCCTCCCAGGATCATAAAGTACAGTTAGGACAACTAACTCTCAAGACTAAAGAGTACTAGAACAATAGAGTACAGTCAGGACAACTAACTCCCAGGACAATAGAGTACAGTTAGAACAACTAATCCCAGTACCATAGAGTACAGTCAGAACAGATAACTCCCAGAACAATAAAGTACAGTCAGAACAACTAACTCCCTGGACAATAGAGTACAGTCAGAACAACTAACTCCCTGGACAATAGAGTACAGTCAGAACAGCTAACTCCAAAGACAACAGAGTACAGTCAGAACAACTAACTCCCAAGACAATAGAGTATAGTCAGAACAGCTAACTCCCAAGACAATAGAGTACAGTCAGAACAGCTCCCTCAGTTATTTTATTTGTCAAAATGCTGAATTTTTTAGAGTACCTATATTGGTCACCAGTTCAGACTGGAGCTACAGCATTTTGACAAATCAAATAATTGATATTATTGTTATAAAGAATTGGCTGAAACCCTGATTTAAGACAAGCTATAGCCTTTTTATTGAAAGCATATGATGTTTTTTAATAAATTTCTGAATAAATGAATTTTCCATCTGCTTTTGCCAATTATAATATAAGTGTTGGTACATTACACATTATGAAAGCCAGACTTGCAATACAGTTTAATTAAAATGAGTGGTGTTTCTAACATCGAATCTGTACCTTCAAAAATATTCAATATTGTACCTGTCACAAAAGAAAATTACAATATTTCTGTAATAAAACCATTATGCAGTAACATTTGGAAACTTTCTTTACAATTACATGTACAAGCTTTCAAAAGCTGGACTGAATTTCATTTCACACTTTATCTCATCTGGCCCTCTCTACAGTCAACATGACATCAAAATAAAAACACCTGACACTATCTAGACTATCACGTGTCACTGCAAAAAAAGTTCTCGTTTTATCACTATTTCATTTACAGACAATATATTAATATACCAAAATGTTTTTTGGAAGCCATTGCCTATTCAGAAAATCCATTTAGGAGGGGCCCCAATAATATAAAGCCAATTCCTCAGATTCTTTAACTTTAAAAAAAATATTGAAAAAAAACTAATAATAATAATGTTTTAATGTTATTTAAATTGCCACCGTTAGTGTCAATACATCTCAATATCATCCAACATGTGTTCATAAATAAATGAAATATTTTTGAAAATAATCTAACATTCCATTAGTAAAGTAAAATACAATTTGTGGATTTTAAACAATGGAGCCATGTTTTAAATCTTTAATCTGGTAAATATTTATTGAATCCATGTCTCAAATATTTATTCCAGTAAATATATAATGAATTGGTAGCAAATTATGAATAAATAGACAAAGTCATATAATTATATACAATGTATGTATAATACAATAATTACAATCAATCTGTTATAATTTACTAATTACATTTGAAAAATATTACCTTGTTAAAATAATAATAAATAAGTCTGTACTGAAGCTTACCACATATGACCAACAATATTTTAATAACAAAAATATTTTAAAAGAAAAATATATTTTTAAAATACATAAAACCTGGCATTACTGAACTCATGTTCAGGACAAAAACAAAATAGCATATGTAAATTACAGAATACTTCTGAAAACTATCGTATGCTGTTAAATTTTAATGTATAATTTTATTTCATTTTAAAAAATGATTATGTGGTTTTATTCAAACAAATTGTTAAACTAATTAATTTATAATACTATATTGAATATAATGATTATGAAACTGGTTATATTTCAGTTGCTCTTTAAAACATTATTTAACATTGCTGGTCATGTTTCATAGGCTCTGTGGAGTTTATTAAGAGAAAATATATATTTACATAGAGGAATGTTACCGATACCAATGGGTTTACAAAATCCACTAGCTCTACTGAGAAGCAAATTTTAAAATTTTAATCAAGCCTAGTAAATATTATATAATACTTGTTCAAGTTGTTGGATGGGTCTGACGAGTTTATGATGAGATATTTCTATGGGCATTAACGAGTTTCACGCGATGAGAAATACTGAGTGTGACCAAAGTCAGCCCATCCAATCACAAATTTGTAGCACGGCATGACCACTGTCAATCACGTTCATTATCAATTCATGATAGCAAGCCTTTTTATACATGCAAACTGATTGCTCATGCAAGTTACATCAAAGATTTCTCCTGTTACCACCCACATTAGTGTCAGGTATCAAAGTTCTGCCCCCTTCAAGAATATCACCAGATACTGGCACAGTTAGAATAGAAAAAAATGGCTGCCATGCTCGCGAGCCTTGAAGTGTGTTTGTGATGTTTTTGAATAAAAAATATGTTAGTATATAAGTACTAAATAAAGTATTATTTATAGTGGTAAAAAAATATTTCAACAAAATTTTTCCAAGAATTATTTGTTGCATTACAGATCTGAGAAATAATAAGTCAGAATTAGATAGCATCTATTTTTTCTTGCAATCTTTTGTACAAAAATTAATTCTACATTCAGCATGCACAGATCTATTTTGACCATTCAGAGTTAATATCATTTCGTGCTATGACATTTATATCTCAAATCAACCTTACATCAATAAAAAATAAATAAAAAAACATTACTTACTTTTAAAATAATTTAAAATTCAATCAAGAGTAACAGTTCATAACTATTTTCACAGCATCCAAAGTATGTATTTTTATTAAAGATAAACATTTTCCATTTTAACTGTGTATTCCAGTCCACACAAATTCATAATTATTATATCATTTATTATATATTTTTTTATCATTATATTGTTCATAGTTGACTGTATAGTAGATCAACTATATACACTGATTTATTTTAAATATTTATAATTTCAGCAGTGTGACCCCCAATGGCCAATACATAATTTTTGTGCGTATGCTGAGGGGGTCTTTACACACATAATCCATTTGGCATAAATAAATAGATAAATATTCAAAACATGTTTTAAATTTTAATCCACTTTATATCATGTTTATGTCACTTGCTAAAGCTGTTGATGATTAAAAGTTATTTCCCTTGCGAGATAAACCAGATAAAAAATGGATTTGACTTTACTATTCTATTTATTACTCAACATCAGTTTTAATAATGATACAATCTCTGTTTAAGAATCTAGAAAGTCCATGTTTAGTGCCATTTTATTTTACATCATAAAACTACATGTAATCTTTTATAAAATATTAACTTCACCTTTCATGCAAAAGTTGCTCAAATGCAAATATCTATAAGTTTTTTTGTTTTTAAATCGCAGACTAAAAACAGTGAAAATCCAATTCATTGCAAAACAATATCAACATAAGAATATTACCTTTAATAAAGGTAAACGAGATACATTTCAGGTAAGTTATCATTATTTTCTGATTGTCACTAAACTTCAACAGACGACTCAAAAGATTATCTATAAAAACACATTTTTAGAAATGGATAAAACATTTTTAAACAAAAAGTTAAAACAAAAATCTTATTATATATTTTAATTAAAATATGAAACTTCATTAATGGCCCCCAATTTACCCCAAAATGAAATCACTTAACCCTCTGAATCTGAGCTGCAGGAAAACCGGCCGCAACATCACCCTTCAAATACCCCAGCAGCCAGAATACAAGCCATCATATCGCATTTAGTCCAAATAACAGCTTTTTTGTTTCTCATTTTCAGACTCTACTTCTTCCAAATGCTACTTCAAAGATTATAATATTGTTTTACATTTATGACATGTTTTTTTTTTCTTTTCTGCTGACCAGGTTTAAGTTGAGGTAGTTCGGATGATAAAGAAATCAGTAACAACACATGGTAATGAATGTGATTCTGAGTCACAAATGACAAAATGACAACAATGTACTACATTCTAACGACAGGGTAGTTGCCAGTGGAGGTGAAAGGTTTTTTTGACATAGAAAAGAAAACAAATATTGTTTTATATTTTTTGGTAATTTTCCTCCAGGAGCTCAGGGTGAATGTACCAACCATGACAGGAGCTCAGTGTTCAAAGGGTTAATAAACAATAATTCTGGGTACATTCCTGTACTGGGTACGTTCCTGTACTGTACTGGGTACGTTCCTGTACTGGGTATGTTCCTGTACTGGGTACGTTCCTGTACTGGGTATGTTCCTGTACTGGGTACGTTCCTGTACTGGGTACATTCCTGTACTGGGTATGTTCCTGTACTGGGTATGTTCCTGTACTGGGTACGTTCCTGTACTGGGTACGTTCCTGTACTGGGTACGTTCCTGTACTGTACTGGGTACGTTCCTGTACTGGGTACGTTCCTGTACTGGGTACATTCCTGTACTGGGTACGTTCTTGTACGCTTCACCTTAAACATTCACATTGATATTTAAGCAGACTCTAATGAAGCATAAATATTAATTGGTGGGCATCCCACCTGTTTACAAAAGAAAGCCCCTGCCCAATATTTTTATTATATACATGAACATTCGAGCACCACTGTGTCGATTTTGTTTGAGTCAATATTTTATTGGTGTCGATATCATTTGTCAGTTCCGTATTTTAACTACAGTGTTTTACCTGTGAGGAACTGATACAGTTGGGTTAATGTTTCATTTGTGTCAATAATGCTGTAAAACATGAAACTGACACATCCCTAAATTAATGCGAGTGACGGTGGTCAGATTTAAATGCAACATGATATTAATGTGACTGGCCTCCCTTTGGTATAGTACTTTCCAAACGAATCATGTTTGTGCAACAATCAGCCGGTAATGCAGTTCCCAAAAATTGACACCATAAATGTTGTTGTTACTTGAGAACACCCAAATGTGTCTAAAACAAATATGGGTTAATTTCCTAAAGATGAAAGTAAACACATAACATGCAAGTTTATCATCACACATGGCTGGCAGTTTGCCAGAGTAAACAGATGAATAAACATCTTTAATCAGACTTTTATTACATACCCACGTTGAGCTACGGTAGGTCTTGCGATGTTTTTAATCAAATGTAATCAATGATTAGCACGTACTGTTATTTTACACACTGCATACAGCATAATGCCAATAATATTTGCTTAACTCAATATTTTTCTTTGGTCCCCTTCATATTGACACAATAGTGTTCGACTATATGTTACAAAAACCCACACTAATCTTCTGACAGTGTTAAAAGCTTACACCACAATTAGGCAATTCAATTTTCACAGAAGTGTTGATGCTTTTCTTTTGGTTTTCTCTGGGTATATCAAGGATGCTCAGCAATATTTTTTAAATATAATTTAAGTTTAACTTAAGAATAATAACCATTGTTCCCAAGATATAAAATCAATAGTGTTTTCACCAATATAAACCATATTTTATCATTGTTCATATTACAGACATTTGAACATTTGCATGTTACTAGACAGAATCAAAATTAAATTTGTTATGATTCTGTTTTGACTTGCAGTTGCAGAAAATTAGATTAATTCTATTACCAGACATCAGCTTATGTGCTAGACAAGATTAAAAAAATGCATTTGACAAATAAAATTCCCCAAACTGAGTTTTCTCATTATTTATTCTGTCAAGCAAATATAATTGTTTGTATGGTGGTCAGAGGGAACATTTCACTTGAAAAGATAAAAATGGAATTTTATTTTTATTCTACTTCTGGCAAAACACAAACCAGCAGATCCAAAATCAGAAAAATAAAATAAATATGGCCGAATTTGCATTAAAAACATTAACATTTTAAACAATGTACTGCCAATCTTAAATTCTCCGGATTTTCTTTTTCATCATTCTTGCTTTAAACTCATCCTCTTCTCTCTTCATGTCTTCTAAGTCTTCAAGAAGACCAAGCCGAGCACTGAAATTACAAAAAAAATCAAATCAAATATTTTATTCTCAACATAAAAAAGGGTTCGTGCACATTTTTCTTAACAAAAAATTAAGATTTTTCAAAGACATTCAAGGTAGTTTTTGCAATTTTCCAAGACATTTCCCCCACCCCATCAAAATAGCCAGTCATCCACAGGTTTTTAAATGGAAATTGCTGAGAAGTACAAAATGTGTATATACTATAACTGATAACATCATGTCTGTCACTATACCTTGACAACAGTATTCAGAAGATTAAAGGGAGGCATAGAACTGGGGTCCTCTTCTCTTTTTTTTGAACAGATAAGACAGAAAAATAAATAAAAATTCAAAGATTTTTAAGATGTGCAAGAACTCTATAAATACATGTACAAGTATACAGGTAGCTAAGATGAAATAAAATAATGAAAATAACAGGTATTTAATGTGTGTAGCAATAGGGGACACACAGCAGGGATTTAGCTGGTTAAAACTCCACATTGTTTTTCTAAGAAACAATTTTTTACTTTGTGTTTAAAAAAACAAAACAAATGAGCAGAAATGGATGTTACACATCTTTATTACTATACTTACATATTTAGGTTCCCGTGATTCCCACATAATTTAAATAGTATGCCTTAAAAATTGGAAACCAAAAATATTTGCCAGTTGACCCTACCCCTCCCCACTTTACTTAAAATCTGTGTCTGTGTTTGTGTAGTAATATTTAACCCTTTTAAGGGTGATTAAAAAAACATGGGAGAAATTAAATTTTTCATGGAGGCCACCATCTTGTTTATATCGCTGTCTAGTAATGTTATAAAGTAAACAAATATTTGTGCTACAACAACAATTATCTTTTATATGAACTCTCTGATCTAAAAACACACACTTGTATGAAACAGACAGTTATAAAATATGTTTGATTCAAATAACAAGAACAAGAATACATATCTCGTTTCCCACATAAAATGGAAACAAGATAAATGTCATTCTGCCCATCAAGGGGTTAATTTTAAATGTTTTACCTTCTGGCTTCCTCTTTCATGAGTGCCGAGTAGCTACTCTCCATGTTATCAACATCCCCATCATCATCACGATACCTAAAAATAACACAAGATTAAAAATGAGAGAAAACAAAATTCAATGTAATACGGACTAGTCGGTCAGTCCTCTGAAGTTGTGATGGTTTTTGGCAATGTTGTTATAAAAACTATCATTCAATTGGTCTGCAGCAGCACTGCACTGACATCACAGTAATATACTGAACAGCAAAAGAAATGCAAATGATTGTTTATATCCAGTTTAATCAAATTAGACGAAAAATTCATAAAACTCATGCTGCACACACTTTACATTTCCTTGAACATGCCTTCAGTAAGCAAAAAAGCCTACGTCAAAATATGGTTAACTATATATATATATATATATATATATGTGTCTGTGTGTGCAAGATGAAAATGAAAGATACTTTCAACATGTCACTAAATTGCTCACAATTAAATAATAATAACTCTATAATGAGCAACAAATTCTAACCTTCAAATTTCACTTAACCATAGTTAGTTTAACTCTGCTTTCAACATCCAGCCCATGCAACCTAAATGATCATTCATCTCATATTGTCAGACATGAATTCCATTTACCTATCACACTTCAAACTTCACATTCAGGAGAATAACGTATGTGGGTGTTTACCTGTTTCTATCGTATCCAAATATCTGTTTGATGTACTTTGAGTAGTCCAAATCAGCAGGATCCTCGATTTCGTCGTCATCATCGATGAAGTCAGCCATATTCTCCTCCTCACTGTCAGATGCTATCACATTCTTTTTCTTCATAACTAGTAAGAGAAAACACATTTAATGATATTAAGTTCAGATGCACAGTGATCATATCAAGACCATGTACAGTAGTCTCCCCAGTATTTAGGAAAGGAACAGAGGGAATAGGTAGAGGTGGTTCCACTTATAGGAAGGGATGGTTCCTAAGACTTCAAGGGTACATGTATTTCAAAAACGTTTTTGTGTATATATATATATATATATATATATATATATATATATATTCAAGATGATGGCATCACTTGTGACTTTGGATGGCAGCCAAAATACACAAATAGCGGATATTACTTTTGCTGCCAACGGATGGCAGGTGTATTCCAAATCCGTTTTAAGATATGGCAGGCCCGCCATTGCTTATGACATGTGAAACCTCTGATGTCAGACATAATTATATAAGCTATTATATTTTGGGGTAGAACATTATGTTCTATATCAGGGTTTCATGTTTAACGTGCGTGATCGCGCTCGCACACCACCGCGCCCGTAGATTTCGACCAAGGAGCATGAATAATCGCGCTCCAAAAATACCATTGAGTTCGGTAGTTCTCGGTTTTTGCGAAAATATCCAAATATAAGTAGAATTGATCACATAAAAAATGTTCAGCGTTTTAAATTATCAGGAATATTATAAATAAATCGACCCAAAATATGTAATAAATCCTCAACTCGCATAATTGTTGGAGAATTAGAGCAAAAAATTTTGTTTTTTAAATAAGTCTGGTTTTGTCAATTAAATCAACTGGAGGTCGTCTATGCGGATAAATTAATTTGGCGTAACAAGTACAGATATCAGTGTAGTCAGGTATAGACTATTTTTGTTTCCAAAATGTGGATGTAAAATCCATTTAATTAATAAACTGCGCTATTTGGAGACAAGTAATTATGTTTTCGGAGAAAATAGGGAATTCCGTTTCAGATAGGTTTTTCCACGATTCCGTTATCACCGAAAATCAGTGCATCTAGTATACCAAATAAGAATACTGTTCATGCCACCACTACCTCCCCGATGATGATGACCCTCAAAAAATTATGATTTAGAACTGATACACGTTGCTAATTATTGACTATCTGGCATAATGTATCAATGATTCTGAATCAATTGAATCATTCAATTGATTTTAAGGAAAAAGCTCCCCATCACTTCTGTACGGGTGTGATTATGGAGAGTGAAAAAGCTCCCCTGAACCTTGCTTGGTGAGTGATTTATAGCTCTCCTCATCTTTTCAAATGTGAAACCCTGCGGCAAAAAAAGTGCCGTAGCTATCTTCATGGAATTACCAACTGTCGCGGGCAATTTCAGGGGTTGTGTTAACAGAGTAAACAGAATTTCTAAATTGATTAATGTTTTATTTACAGAATTATATGTAAAAAATAATAAATTTTTAAAGTTACATACTGGAAACTTTAAGGCACTGATAACTCCTTGGTGAAACTTGGCATGAGTGGTCTCGTCAGTGGGGTCAGCGTGTGTGTACACCATTCCACAAACATCACACTGCGTAGCACCAAACTTCTTCTGACCTGCATCCTGAAACAACAGTAATCAACCATTAAACACTGACTTTACTTTATTCATGTTCCTGCAGACTTCAAAGAAGCAAATTTCTAAACTTTTAAAGGATTTTTGTTTTTTTGTTTAATGACCTTTTCACATACAAAGTTGTAAAAACGTACAGATGAATCACACTGCGATCGGCTAAAACTGAAAGTTCTACCTGCATAAAAAGACAGAGCTTAGACTCTTTAGGGAAGAAACAATCAAAGACTTTCAATAGTGAAAAACATCGTTTTCAGGGATAAATGTATCACAAGATTAAGCCCCTTGAATGTTGAAAAGTATTTGCAAATTTCAAAACATTTCCAGATTTTTAATGACCAAGGGAACCCTTTTTATTAAGTAAGTTTTAGCAAAATGTAGGGCCTACTGAAATCATACAATAC
>JAULBS010095765.1:0-12175 GCA_032355785.1 Symmetromphalus regularis | reverse complement strand
TAAAAAATTGTGATAAAGCCAGTCCTCACTGATTTGAATCTATATGCTGAAAAGATTGCTTGTTTAATGATACCCAAATGATGTGAATCGCTTAAATCCGATGAAATAATTTTTGGAGGGGTTATGTCCATTTGTTTTGGCCCATTTTTCTTCTAAGCAATGAAAAAGAGCCCCACTTCAGGCAGCTAAGAAAGCTCAACTACGATTGGCTAAAGTGAATCAGGTCGGCACTCAGTATTCTGTAAATGATCATGCTTTGCTTTAGTTTTTAGAGAATCACCGGCAATATCCGCCATTCTACGAAAAATTGCAAAGCACGGAGGATCACTGGGCTCTTGTTGGTTGATAGCAGTCACATGTGAAATCCAACATAGTTGCAACTGTAAACTTGTCTTCTGTAGAGTGATTGTTGCTCATAAAATTTACATTTTAAACAATTTGTTTCAATGGAATTCGGCGACAGGGAAGTGGATGATATAAAAGAAATTGATAAGTGTTATGAGTATAACAAACTCACGATCGTTAAGGAAACTGACGGTTTAATATCCTATTGACAACATGTGAAACCACATTACAAAACTTCTATGGCGGCAACCAGAAACAAAGGAAATCCCATGACACCACTCATGTGTGTTATTCATATGACTATCAATACATACATTGTAATATGTTGCTATTGACACCAATATCGTAACAATAAGACAGTCCAAAACAAATTTAAGTGGAATTGATTGGAGGAAAAGGACCCTCAAAGTCCACCATAATGCACCATTTCCATCTTTCAGAAAAAGCTCCTTCCTTCAAAGGGGGCAACCCCTCCCAAACCCTCCCCCTGCTCGGTCACTTCATTCTATAGCAAAAAAATAGGTTTTTTTTTATTGGACATCACTAGCATATCTGATCTGTGTAGTGATCCTAAATACCTCACAGTGAAAGAAAGTGTGCATTTTTGTTTTCATGAAATATAGCCATTGACCATGGCCTCTGTATTCATTAAAAAAAATTTCAGCTGTTTTTCTCATTTGCCATTGTCAGTCTTGTAGTTGTATGTAGACAAATGCTCATTTTAGTTGGGGGCTTATCTGGCATTTGGACTTAATAGCAGTCCTCTTGGGTGTTGTTCCTAAACAGCACAGTCCTTCATGTCAAAATACTACTGCAACTTCAGCACATGTTTAGCAGAAATCATTATCTGGCATTTGGATTTAATTACAGTCCTCTTGGTTGTTGTTCCTAAACGGCACAGTCCTTGATGTCAAAACACTACTGCGACCTTTAACAAGTGTTTAGCAGAAATCATTATTGTTGATCAATTAAAACTTACTGTGACTGTGAGGAGAATAAACCAGGGTTTCTGTGGTCGTTAAAAAAACTGAGAGCTGGTGTGTCCAAGACCAGTTTTGGGCAAGAATCAGATCAGCTGCTTCATACGTTTCCAGTTTACCAAAGACAGAAGCTCATAAAGTCATTCCAACAAATGTTCCATCCCCACCTCAACTGGGACAAACATCCAGTGAATCCATACTACAAGGCAGCAAGGATTTTTGATCCTCAGCTGGCCACCATCTCACACAGCATCTTCAGAATCCATCACCTGAGTTGCTTGAGCAATGGCTTATTTATGTGATGGTATAGTGAAGGACTGTCCAACCCTTTGTCTATTTACGAATTTTGGCAAAGCATGAGAAGTCATTTTCCAAAGCTGTCTGCCATTACAGCTCATGCTGTTTGGATGCCAGTTATATCTGTCAATTTTGAGAAGAGCTTCTTATAGTGTAAATATCTGTTAAGTGATTGAAGGGAACATCTGACAGACCAAAACACAAAGATACTTGCTATGCTAGTGTTTTCCCTAGCTTGTTTTAGCCTGGCTTGGCACCATGCCTCTGTAGTCTAGCACCATCTAGTCCTTGGTCAGTGCCATGCTGCCTTGAGATTAAATATGCCTTTTTTTCAGTACTTATTTTCCTAATGACCTTCAGGTAATACAGTCAGAAATTCTGAATTTGACATCTAATTAGAAGACTGCAACCTAAATGTATACATTATAAAGGGCAATCTGACACGTACTTTGAAGTGTGACAGTCTATAGCCAGTCTATTGTTTTGTAACTTGTGAAAATCCTCAGAGGTGGCAATTAGCTGTAACAACTTTATGTAGTTTAGCAAGCTCCTTTACCTTTGATTGATTGAATGATCTGCTTTACAAATAGAAGTATTAATTTTTGCCCCATGCACAGAAAAGTCAGTGTTTTTACTAATACAAATGTAAATAGCTATTACATCCATAGCTTTACTTCCAGCAGTAGTGATAAAATCTACTGGAACATTATTACTTGCAAATTTAAAACATTTGTTCATTTTTGGTCTCTACTAATAAAGTATGAATAATAATAATAATAATAACAACCTATTAAAAGTGGATAAATCATCAAGCAATAATTAAACATGGACATTTTTCTAAACGTTCTGGTCTGACATATTGAAAGTAGATACGAAAATCTCAATGGGATTCATAATTTAACCTAACTCCACAACACCAAAACTGTGAATAAAGGCAATGAATGTTTACTCTAGCTATTTAAACATAAAAGCTGTTAACCTAACTTTAATTTCTTGATTGTTGTTTGTGAGTTGCACAAGCGTCAATAGTAACAGTGATCAAACTCGCTGACTGAGGCACTGGAGCATGCACATGTGCCATTAGGACAGGGCAAGATTTTGAAACGTGCCCCCATCCATATTGGTTCGGGGACACACACACACACACCCAGGCCCCATGTCCTATATCCTAAGACCAGGGCACCGGGTCCGGGGAGAAAATGTGCCATTAGCTCTGTAAAGGTAACTGTAATCATGTTATCAGCTGAGGTAGATTTTAAAGCTGATGACTGCAGTGATAACAGGAATGATAATTTAATAATGTACCAATTACGTTTATATGACTTACACTGACATACATTTGTGTTGCATAAGCATCAAAATTAACAAACAGAATAATCCCCAAAAAGTAAAGTAAAGTTTGTTTTATTTAACATAGCCTCTAGAGCACATTGATTTTTATCTTATCATAGGCAATTAGACATCAGTTTTAACCGTATTATAGCAGTGGAATAGAAAGGTTCCAAAAAGTGGGGTAGTGGACACACAGACACATACATACACTGTGCCACCCCTGAATTATTTCATTTAAGTTGCAAATTAAGCATTTTTTATTCCTGAAATGGAAAGTAAAAGGAATGCAGAGGAACATGAAACAGAAAATAGGTTTCTTTGAAACGGAAAGACACTATGTCATGTTAGAACTGAGGTGGTCATAGGTTGGGTCTCACTGTGTTTATTTACTTTCTATTCTAGCCACTAATAAGTGGAATATAGCTAAGTGGGTAAGTACCATCTCAAATGTAGTGGCTTGTAGGTTTCATCCTTGTTTTTCTTTTTATTTATACCTTTATCTCTAGAGCACATTGAATTATTAATCATCAGCTATTAAATGTCAAACATATGGTTATTTTGACACAGTCAAGTTTGAGCCAGCCTCCAATGGGTTTTGAACCACTGTCATCAGCTACCACTGGACAACCAAGGCTCCCTGTTTCATCCTCCATTGAACCTGTTGTAGTTTTTCCAATTCCATCCATTAGTCCACAACAGATATATATATATATCAAAGGCAATTGTTTGTGCATTGTTGAGAAATGCATGTAAAAGATTTCTTGTTGCTAACTGAATCATGTAACTTAAGAGTTGTTTTTCTGTACCTCATATCAGAAATACTGTTTGAAATACTATTCGGCTATAAGGCGACAATGCACATAAGACTGGGCAGTGTTTTTGGAGTGTTCTGGGAGAGATTTTTTTCTTCCATTCGTTTGTTAGATGAGGTGATATTTTCGAGAATTCCTGTGAGCATGTCGCCACCGATTTTCGCTGAAAAAACGTTAGAATTAACTTCCATTCATGGATAGCCACATTACTGAGTGCTGTTGAACAGAAAATTATGCACATATCTTTGTTTCAGGCAATATTTTCATCATTTATGTCCGGTATTTATTATGTTTAGCAGTCCACCATTTAAGTTGTAGTAAATAACTCTCGACACTTCGTTCTGTTCACGCACCAGAAATCGGCCATTTTTGTGACCAGCCATTGTAATCCAAGATTGCCAAAAACAGCATTTTTATAAACATGATCTTAAAAGATGGGTCAGGTTTTTAATGATGGTTCTATAGGGGAAAAAGGCTGTCTTTTAGCCAAATAAATATGGTACTGAAAGTGCTGGTATTTTGTCATTAAATGCTTTCTCTTTTCCTTTCTATACTAGATTATTTTCTTGTTTCTGTTACAATAAATGGGTAACTCTAGCACACAACCATAGATTTTTGTATGCATTCCAATGTTATTTCTATGTCATAACACATGTTGTAGAATTTCCATGTTTCACTTGTAATAAAATGTTCTCCTGTATTGCTGTATAGTGGTTTATATTAATTTCTGAAAACAGACCTTTTTCTAAACGGACTACATTAAGCTGCTACACCTATCAATGTAGTTAATAGTGACGTCATACCTTTAACAAGTAGTTCACTGATATTGGTTTTTGTAAACATTGCTGTGTAAATGGGCTTTGTCTTTATACCTGGTCTATTGTGTTACACACTTAAGTGGAGTGCACTTTAATCTGTTTGATTATAAAAAATTGTGATAAAGCCAGTCCTCACTGATTTGAATCTATATGCTGAAAAGATTGCTTGTTTAATGATACCCAAGCACATTGTTTATTCAATGGCTTTTCAGTTTCAGACATATGGTGACTCATGGTCTTTAGAAGAAACCAGCTACCACAACATAGGCTACTCTTTCCAATTAGAAACAAGAGATCTTTCATATGTACTTTACCACAGACTGAGGTTGGGGGGTAGGGGGTAAACGATGCTTTGAATAGGGAACCTGCAACTGAACATAACATTGCTTGCTTTGCTAGCTAAATTTTGCCCAACGATGTAAATGTATCAAGCCTGGAAATAAGTGAGTGGTCAAGGACATTGACCAGTACAAATGTGTCATTTTGGAAGATTTGACAGTCACAAAGTTAATTGTTTCGGTCGTTTTGTCCAACACTCATGTTATAACTTTTAGTAAAAATAACATTTCTGTATAAGGTCAGCTTGGTGTCTGTTGAAGAAATTGTGAAGAATTAAATTATAATAAAAAGCATAAACCATAAAAACTAAATTGTGTATTTTGTTTAAATTGTGCATATTAAATTGTATGTCAGGAACATTTCCTTTAATGTCCGGAACAAATCGACTGATGTTGGACATTTTGACCAGCTGAACTAAAATAATTATTTCAAGCCCTTTGTATGATTGTAAGTGTTTATAAAAAACCTTAGTACTTGGATCAAATCTCAGTCAAGGTGTAGGACTTTTAATCTCAATACCGGATCCAACCAAGAATTATTTCGTATCATGTTTATGTCCCGAATGAAATAATTTTCAGTTGTCACGAGTTTTAGCGAGTGACAATGAAAATTATTTCACGAGGGACATAAACATGATGCGAAATAGAAGTGAGTTTAATATCCTATTTATTGCCCATTATCAATTTAAAATTTAATTTGAAAAAAACCTAACAACAAAAATAAAACCAATTGTTTCCTTTTTTTGGAAACAAACTATCCTAAATAATATGATGTCGTATGACGTCAAAAGTGTTATGTACTGGTATGACGTAGTACTAGGACGTAACACTTTGTTATGTACCGAGATATATTGAGCCATATAGGTAATAATGAGTGTTTTGCAAAGACTCAATGGATTGGTGTATACCACTTACACAGGGTTTCACGTTTAAGGCGCTTGATTGAGCTTGCGACCCACCGCAACCATAGATTTTGACTAAGGAGCGTGAATAATCTCGCTCCAAAAATGCCATCGAGTTCGATAATTCTCGGTTTTTGCGAAAATGTCCGAATATAATTAGAATCGTTTTAAATTATATTGAATATTATAAATAAATCGACTCAAAATATGTAATCTTCAACTCGAGTAATTGTCGAATTAAAGCAAAACAAATTATTAAAAAAACGTCCGGTTTTGTCAATTAAATCAACTGGTAGTCGTCTCTGCGGTAAAATTAATTTGACGTGACAGGTACAGATATCAGTGTAGTCAGGTATCGACTATTTTTGTATCCAAAATGCGGATGGAAAATCCATTTAATTAATAAACTGAGCTATTTGGAGACAAGTAATTTTGCTTTCGGAGAAAATAGGGAATTCCATTTCAGATAGGTTTTTCCACGAATCAGTTATCACGGAAAATCAGTGCCTCTAGTATACCAAATATGAATACTGTACATGCCACCACTACCTCCCCGACGATAATGACATGAACAAACACCCTCACAGAAATTATGATTTAGAACTGATACACATTACTAATTATTGACTCTCTGGCCAAATGTATCAGTGATTCTGAATCAAATGAATCATTCAATTGATTTTAAAGAAAAAGCTCCCCATCACTTCTGTAGGGGTGTGATTATGGAAAGTGAAAAAGCTCCCCTGAACCTTACTTGGGGAGAGATTTATAGCTCTCCTCTACTTTTCAAATGTGAAACCCTGCTTACACCGACCAGTGGTCCACAACTGGTTTATCAAAGGCAGTGGTATGTGCTGTCCTGTATGTGGGATAGTGCGTATAAAAGATCTCCTACTGCTAATCAGAAAGAGTAGCCTATGTGGCAGTAGCAGGTTTCCTCTAAGACCACGTGTCACAGAATACTATATGCCAGACACCTAATAGCCACTGAATAAACAATGTACTAGGGTGTTGTTAAACAAGGAATCCTTTAAATACTGTTAGGTTGTTGTTAAACAACCATTCCTTTCCTTTGCAAATAAGTTGAATGGATTGTAATTTATCTACATCGTACATATGGTGTACATGTAAGTACACAAGATTTCATTTCTAACTGCATACACATATTAAATCAAAATTTCTTTAGTGTATTCTATTGCAAGTTTGTCAGAATGGCCCTTGGGATTGTTTTATTAAGAGAAGAATTTTTATAAAGTTTTGATTTCAGTCATGTGAGTATTACGTTTGACACAGTTAAACCTAATCATAGGAAGGACATGTTTATACATGGTTAACGTGACCTAATGATAAATTGAGGTCAGTCTTTGTCAGTGGTACATTTTGTATAACTGTACTATTGCCCTTACCAAGTGATCAGTCACAGTTAGTGGGCTGACAGTGTAAATAATAAAATACCATGACATTTTAAGGTAACATAATATACAGGTGCCTAGATTTTAAAATTTTAGTTTACACCCACATTTCACTAATTAGTTTTACAAAATATCCTAGAAAAGTTTACATTATGTTTGTCCTTATATTAAAGAGTGAGTCATATTTGTAACAGGACCAGTTAGATAAGCTGATTGTGAAGTATCATATTGTCTGTTTTTAGCTGTAAATGGGGAATCCCCTTTGTGGATTTCTTGATGATAATCTTTCATAGGCTGTCTGGGTGTTGTATGAGGTATAATATTGATTGAGCATAGCTGTACTTTGTTTTGCTTTTATGTAACATCTGTACATTATCAATAGTGCATTCATTATTAACTGGTAGAGATCAAACGATCAGATGTACATAATAATTGATCTTTAATTTGAAGGTTTGTTTTTTGGAACAGAAACACATTATTGTCAGAATTAATTACTTCCTTGTATTGAGGTAGGTTTGAATTCTAACTATTGTAGCTCGTTGTCAGTGCGGTATAGAAAGTAGTACAGAAGTTACGCTTTGTTGGACTTGTTTCATGGCCTGGTATGTAATCTACCATGCAGTATGAGGGTCATAGCAGGCCATTTTGTAATATAAATATCTACCATTTGATGTCAGGTTCTTGAAATTTGTTATAAAATATTCCTAGTTTTTAAAGTTTATCAATTTTGTTTCCCAAACTTTATCAAAAATTACCATACTTCTTCTTCTCCTTTGTCAGATGTTATCTCTTTTTCCATGAACTAGTTATTAATTAAGCAGTTACATAACCTAAAATAATATGAAATCGTCTCCCTTTCTTCACCCCCACCCCTCAATAGTTTATTATTAATGTCCACAACTCTTAAGAAAATACTATGTATCGCTTATAATCAGTTTCCGGCCTAAATCTGGAGTCGGTCTATTTTTGTAAGGTTTGTTTACAATGAATCTATGCACAAGTGAACCTTGACATTGGAATAATTATGTTACAAAATTACAAATCTTCACTTTAAGAAGATAAAATTAGAAGAAGAAAAATTTGTAAAAATAATTTTTTTAAAAGGTTGAGTAATGCACAGCACTCAATTGTCATTGTAGATTCACATTAAATAACGTTCAACATCAATACATACCAAAATAAGCAGCAGTTGTCACTGGCAGAACTCGCAAAAGTGTCGTCTGCCCAAGTTTAGAAAGTCACGTGACATGCATTACTCGCTTGAAGAAAAAAAAATATGGGAAGCCCTTTTTGTCCCAACTCTTATCAGTAAAACAACAACAACAAAAATCATGAAGATGTTTGTTTGGACATAGCTTAAATAATAATTATAAAATATAAAAAAAATGAAAAAAGTAAAAGTAAAAAATTGTCATTCATTAAACATGAATATAGTAATATAAAAAATAATTATAACCACTGGGTGCATCTTAAATTTAGCGTTTTGAGCAAAAGCTTATGGGATGTCACACACCATTTTGTGCCCATACAGTCTTGAAGAATAGATCAAGTGTGATTGTGAAAAGCAATTTATAAATATTTTCATATGTTACTTTATTTACATTTTCAAATTCAACTGGTTCTGGTTTGTACCATGGATTGATGATCCACATGGTTCTCCATATTTTTTACTGTACAACAACTAGATTGTAACATTTTCTAAAAATAGACTGGCTCCGGAGAGAAATTCAATTTTTTTTATCGTACCAGGTAGCGAATTCATTTTTAAAAATATATGAACAGATGGGATTTAAAAGATTGCAACTGTGCATGTGCAGAAGTTTTTCCCTTAATAGACCGGAAACTGATTACTCCAGGATACTCCAAGTTAGTATGCCGAGATGATTGAATCATCATAAATCCCCAACATACATGTACATGTATGCAATATTCATTTTTGTGAAGTGCAGCCCTAATATGAATGGTGCTCCAGAATATAATGGAGGAAACAGACAAATCGCTACCAACTAATATTGGAGTACATACATGTATATGTACATGTACATAACACCATTAACATGAGAATCATTCGTGTGCCGTTTGTTATGTTTGGGCAAACCAGAATTTATACAATAGCTATAAATAACAAACAAAAAATAAATAAAGAACACATTACAAATAATACTGCTAAGATGTATTTCACTGTTTTGGGCATAACGTTATTATCGCCTTATAGGTGAGTCAATACAAAATTTACTATTTTAGTTCTTGAAATGGGGAGGGGTGGGTGGTGGTCGACTTATAGTCGAGATTGACTAATAGGTGAGTAGATACGGTAGTGTTTGACAAATTAAGAAATTCACTATTCTTGCATGTTTTTTTATATAACACAGTCAAACTTCACCTAAAGGATAGGATTGATTGTTTAATGACATCCCAGCACATTGTTTATTTAGCAGCTATTATATGTCAGATGTATGGTGTTTTTTCAACACATGGTCTTTAGAGGAAACATAAAGTTTGTTTTATTTAACGACGCCTCTAGAGCACATTGATTTTTATCTTATCATCGGCTATTGGACATCGTATATATATGGTCATTCTGACATAGTCTTTAGAGGAAATCTGCTGCAGTCACATAGGCTACTCCTTCCTATAAGAATCAAGGGATCTTTTATATGCATCGCCCATTGACAGGACAGCACATACCACGACCTTTGATAAACCAGTGGTGGATCACTGGTGGGAATGGAAAATAGCCCTAACTGCAAATGGGTCCACTGAGAAGGATCGATCCGATGACCGATCGGTTCACAGGCAGACACTCTGCCATTTGAGCTACATCCTGCTCCTTTAGAGGAAACATGTAGGGAAAAAATCTATCCTCAGACGATTGTTACCCCTGGGTTAAAAGTTTACCCAAGGCATGAATAGGGAGGGAGTGGAAATTGTGAACAAGCTATTGCAATTAAATTTGTTCTAATTAGAAGGAAAAACTCCTCGGCAATTTCAGGATTTGAGAATATAATAATTACTATTTTAATGCCTAATAACAGGGCTCACACTGGAAATAATTTTGTTTTATCTAGTTTTCAGCTATTTCAGATGAGCTCTTCTAATACTGATCAATTTTTTCATTTTTCTTTTTTTAACGACACCACTAAAGCACATTGGTTATTGGACGTCAACTATTTGGTTGTTTTGACATGTAGTCCGAGTGAGCCAGCCTCCAACAGGTTTTGAACCACTGTCTTTAGCTTGAGAGTCTGTCGTCCTACTGGGGGACCATTAAGGTTCACATACCGATTACTAAACAAATGACTGTAAAGTTTGTTTTATTTAACAATGCCTCTAGAGCACATTGATTTTTATCTTATCATCGGCTATTGGACGTCAATCATATGGTCATTCTGACATATGTATTTAGAGGAAACCTGCTGCTGCCACAAAGGCTACTCTTTCGAATAAGCAGCAAGGGGTCTTTTATATCAACGTTCCCACAGACAGGACAGCACATATCACGCCTTTTGATGAACCAGTTGTGGACCACTGGTTGGAAAAGAAAATAGCCCAAACTGCAAATGGGTCCTCTGAGAAGTATCGATGCGACAACCAACAGCTTCACATGCACACACTCTACTGTTTAAGCTAGATCCCGCTTCCCCTAATAAATGAGTTCTGGTTTCTTTCAATTTTCTTATTTTTATGAAGTTTAATACTATTGATATTGTAGGAGAAACAGGTCTGTTTATCGCCAGCATACCACAGTTTTTACTGGACGCTGGCTTCAAATTCTACATAGCCTCAAACTCAGCTAATGAGGAGAAGATAATCCGCAATGCCTTTTATGATGGAGATTCATTCTTCAATTCTGGAGATCTCTTTTATTTGGATAAAAACTACTTTCTGTTCTTTGCAGACAGAATCGGCGATACATTCAGGTTATTTTTATTGTTATTTCTTTTTAACGACACTACTAGAGTATACTGATTTATTAATCATCAGCTATTAAATGTTAAACGTTGGGTAATTCTGACATTTCTCTATTAGAAGCAAGGTATCGTTGATATGCACTTTCTCACAGACAGAATAGCACACACCACGGCTTTAGAAATACAAGTTGTGTAGCACTGGGTGGAATGGGAATAAATCCAAACAGAGAACGAGTCAACTGATGGGGTTTGATCTATGGTCTAAGCCCCTCAGATGAATGCTGAGTTGGTTCAGCATTCAGATTAATGAACATTTGAATGAAAAGTATATTTCAATCGGAGCCATGTATATATGCATTATATATTTATCCGGGCATTGTGGTTGAGTTGCCGGCAGGTATTTGGATTGAATCTCACTGTCAGTCGAGAAATGGGATTTTTAATCTTGATACAGTCTCCAACCAAAGTGCTCCACAAGATGTTACACTATAAGAGCACAGGCGAGTGTACTTTAACAGTTTATTAAGAGCAATGACTGATATTTCCGATAATTAGGCAGTACTACATATGAAAGTGGTTTAATTACAGTAAATTGTATCTGGGTGTGGGTGTTACAAATGATCATTAATTGGCAACAAGAATTTTATTTGAACATTATGAATTATTAACTAAATTGGGGGATAATGTTGGATTTATACTTGATAATGAAAGTTGATGAAGTCAAATTTGAGAGTAAAATATATAAGTATGTTATTTTATATTACTGCACCCAGTAAATGATTATGTTTTAAGAAATTAAGTTTAAATAAGACCAGGTATAACTGACATATGAGAGGCGGGCCGAGAGAGAGAGAGATGTGAGACGAAAGACTGTCTGTCTGATAGGCCAGTTCGGTATTTTCTACATGTTCTAGTAGTAATAATTCTGTATCTACTGCACGGTCTGCTATCAGCAGGTACTCCAAAGTGAAATTTGGATGTGAACACATATTTGAAAAAATATATTTGTCATATAGATCTTTGCATTC
>JAULBS010095754.1:4100-16748 GCA_032355785.1 Symmetromphalus regularis | reverse complement strand
CAGCGGGTTTCCTCTAAAACATATGTCAGAATGACCATATGATTGACATCCAATAGCCGATGATAAGATAAAAATCAATGTGCTCTAGTGGCATCGTTAAATAAAACAAATTTTACTTTGTCTTTTTATCTCTGTAGAATGTGCTTACAAAATATGTCTTGCTAATAACTGAAACAAAGAATAAAGAAATAGCTATTGATAAAGAATGTGCTGATTTGTCATTAAACATTTCATTCCTTGTAATTCTTTCAGAACCAAAGCTTTTTGGTTTCAGAATTTGAACCATCATAGTCATTGCTACATGAGTTAAACAGTATTTTATTAATAAATTGACAGTGTATATTTATGTAATTTTGTCATAGTGTCGACTGCGAGATATGACTTACTCGGCTCCAATCACAGTGGATATAGAGTATACAAGAGGAAATCAGAGGATTATGAGGAATAACCTGCCTATTGGAAGGTTTGTACAATCATTTTGTCATCTTCTCCATATTATTTTGGCCAATTTCACGTCTCCTTGTTACACATCTTCTTGAACAATGATTAAAATATAAATCTTTGTTAAATGTATTGAGCTAAAAAGAGGAAAACAAATGCAGTTTTGTCTACAAAATTATTTTATAAAATTATTGTAATGATATGGGAATCTTGTGCAGCTTTAGACACCAAATATTGCATGACAAATAGTCTCTGTGATGTTCTATTTATCTGAACCTTCTCTGCAGCGAGATGTAGCTCAAGAGGTGACGTGTCTGCCTGTGAAGCAGTCGGTCATCGAATATATCCTCAGTAGACTCATTGCAGTTTGGGCTATTTTCTGTTCCAAACAGTGGTCCACGACTGGTTCTTCCAAGGCTGTGGTATTTGCTGTCCTGTCTGGGAAAGTGCACATAAAAGATCCCTTTCTGCTTATCGGAAAGAGTAGCCTATGTGGTGGCAGCGGGTTTCCTCTAAAACATATATGTCAGAATGGTCATATGATTGAAGTCCAATAGCCGATAAGATTAAAATCACTGTGCTCTAGAGGCATGGTTAAATAAACCAAACTTTACTTTGACATCCAATACCCAATGATAAGATAAAAATGAATATGTTCTAGAGGCGCAGAGCTTTCCCCAGAGCAATAAGGCGCTACGGGCCATGCTCCCTTAGCTTGCTCTGTAAGTGCCTTAATTTTTGTTAAGCGCCTTCACTGTAGCACCATGTCGGCTTAATTTGAGACACGTTGAAAAGGGAGCTCTTCTACTTGTCAGTAACTTGGTCAGACAAAGGTATTCACTCCTTGGGAGGTTTGGGGTACATTATGCTATTGAATAGGGAGCCTGGAATTGATCATAGCATGGCTTGCATGATTAGCTAAATATTGACAGATGGTGTACATAATCGCCTTAAAAAAATCCTGGGGAAAGGCCTGAGGCGTTAAATAAAACAAACTTTATTGAACTTTCTCTTTTATTTGCAGAATGCCCATTATGCTACGCAGCTCCAACTGTGTTCTACATAACAAGAGTCCCTCTGAGATGGCCAAGCTGAACGAATGTCCGATGGATCCGGGAGGTTACTTCATAGTGAGGGGTGTCGAGAAAGTGATCTTGATTCAGGAGCAGTTGTCTAAAAATAGGATGATTGTCGATGTCAGCAACAAGGGCACCATCGAGTGTTCTGTCACCAGGTCAGCCATTGGTTTTAATATTCAGCCCTGTTACGACAGCTACTAAGTCTTTGTCTATAAATAAATTACTATTCATTTTACATAGAGTTGTGGAGTTTACAGGGGTCCCATTTATCAGTGAAATCACTGAATTCCACTTCAGCAAAAAAAAAATCCTTTCTGAAAAAAACAAAAATGGTGCAAAAACTTGAGCAGACGACAGAAACAAATGAGATTTGGCCAATATCAGATGAGATCTTGTCTGTGAGACTAGAATGACATAATTTTGACTTGGTTTCCCAGACTCTAGTTTTTCAGGGATTTTTCTTACTTGGACCCCTGAGTTTAGCTTAATGGTAGAGCATCTGTTTAATATTGGCATAATATAATTTCTTTCCAATCTTAAATCAGCAGTGTTTGATTTTAGTCAGCAACAGTTTTTATTAAATTCATAGTTCTCGATATACCAATCAGATCCTGTATTTATATGAACTGATGATTTTCCAATGTTTTATGTTTTCTGTTCATCATAGACCTGTGTTGATGTTTTCAGTGTTTTGTGTTAATTTTCCAGTTCAACTCATGAAAGAAAAAGTAAAACGTATGTTAACGTTAAACATGGGAAGTACTACCTAAAGCACAACACATTCTCGGAGGTAACTAGTTTTCTTTTTTTGTAATACATAAATGCACAGCGGTTGCTTGCTTTCAGTTTTTCTGTTACTAATGCATGCTTGATGATGTTAGCCGATGTTTACTTTTGTGCTAGGGGGTCGTTAAATAAATAAATAAAGTTAGTATTTTCCCTGTAGGCCTAGTCAGAATTTTCATTGAGGACTTTTGAATGAATCATCTTTTAAATTTTTTTTATTTTTTTTGTTTAACAACACCACTAGAGCACATTGATTAATTAATCACAGGCTATTGGATGTCAAACATTTGGTTATTTTGACATGTAGTCAAGTATGAGCTAGCCTTCGATGGGTTTTGAACCATTGTCATCAGCTTGAGAGTCCAACGTTCTACCGATGAACCACTGAGGCTCACTTGCATTTACTAATTAGACTTAAATTCTTTTAGAACATTTTAAAAAGAAAATCATATTTTTATTTACGAAATTATTATAATAATTTAAAAACAATTTGTATCATAATGATAATTTTCACTACCAGGATATTCCAGTGGCAATAGCTTTCAAGGCTATGGGTATTGAGTGTGATCAGGAGATCGTGCAGATGATTGGCAGTGAAGAAGATACGCTGGCAGCCATGGCACCGTGTCTTGAAGAATGTCACCGAGCACAGGTGTTCACACAGAATCAGGTTAGAGAAACACACAGGATTCATCACACTGGTCCGACTTTTTGAACTTACCACCAACTAATAATATCCCAACATCCTTTGTGAAATATATTGGATCTTGGCAAAAAAATTAGCATGGCAATGATCCACTTGTAGATTTGTACACCAAAGTTTTAAAATTTCTATGTATATTAGCTGCTAAAGTCCATAAAATGCCTTTTCATTTATATGAACGTTATGTTAATGCCTATTTGTTTTAATACCACTAATAAATTATTTTAAATGTTCATATTCTTGTCTTTATATTCTGTAGTAAAATGTTTATGTGTCCTACTTTTGGGGGGGGGGGGATTGAAAGAGTAGAACTCTTTGTACTACTTTGGAAATGTTGAAAACTTTGGATGGCCCCTAAATTAATTTTGGTTTGCGACATCTGTGACCAGTTATTTTAACCATTTCACCTTAGTAATTAGGTATTACTAATATAACGGGGAGTGTTACTGAGATTGATATCTTTTGAACTTTTCTAACTTTATACCATGCTATCTGAGTAATATGTAACCAGTATTTGTTGTTTTATTTAGGCTTTGAAGTACCTTGGAAACAAGATCCGGACACGAAACATGTGGGCTGGAAAGAAAACAAAGGTTGAAGAGGCTAGAGATGTTCTGCACAGTGTTGTTCTCGCTCACGTTCCTGTAAGCTCCAATAGATATTTGTCAGGTCACATTACTAATGTTCCTAAATTAGTTTTGCATGTTAAAAGATCGACTTACAAAATGCTCTTGGAGAAATTGGTATTAAATTGGAATGATTTATTATTATTATGGTTAAATATAAAAGTGCATATCTATTCACAAGGGACATAAATTTGATAATAAATGGTAACGAGTTTGATATTTTGTTTATTACCCCAATTTTAATAACAAGTTTGATATTCTGTTTATTACCCCAATTTTAATCATTCTTTTCTTTAAACTTTCTAATTGAGCCGCAATTAAGATAAATGTTATCCTACAACATTATGGATGATATTACATTGTAAATTTTTCCTGTTTTAGTGATGTCATTTGCACTTTTTCAAAATTATAATATCATATTTAGTACAGGCAAGCTTACTGGTCATAATGGCCAAAGCGATCCAATGAAATGCCTTCTTAAACCAATGTATAATAATTCTCACAGAAATTATGAAAAAGAATTCCCAGTTATGAGTGTTCACTGCAGTAATTTAAATTAATTAAACTTTCTTCATCCAGGTGGTGGAATGGAATTTCAAGTTGAAGGCTACCTACCTTGCACTGATGATTCGACGAATTGTTCTCACCGAGGGCAACAAAGTAAAGCTGGATGACCGTGATTACTATGGCAACAAGAGGCTAGAGCTGGCAGGACAGTTGTTGTCCTTGTTGTTTGAAGATCTCTTCAAGAAATTTAATTCTGAGGTAGTAAAAAATGAAATTAAGTTTGGGTTTTCAGTTTTAACAATGAATTTTTGTCAATAGATTGTCCTCAAAGTTTAATTTATTGCGAAACATGCTGTTCACAAATCGTCAGACTAATGCGATAACTGCCTCAGTCATTTTTTGGCCAAATTGAGTTTGATTCATCTTCATTCGATTAACATTAGTGTCTAAGACATAACCTAATTTTTTAACTAATTAAATGTACTGTTGTAATCCTGTCAATCAGAACTGAGTGACTTTGGCACTTTTATCCAAAATGGCATTCAGGAAATTTATCTCAAAACAGGAAAAAATGACTTACTAATAGGCAGTTATTGTATGAGTTACAAAATTTAATATTGACATGATGTTCAGACAATCACATTTTTTTTTTAAGGTAAAATCTGACATTATTTTATATATTTTAAGCTGAAGAAAATTGCAGACATGACCATTCCAAAACCACGAGCTGCTCAGTTTGATATTGTTCGTCACATGCGACAAGATCAGATAACCAATGGTTTGGTGAATGCTATTTCAACTGTAAGTTGACCTATGTCTTTTGAAAGAAAAAACAGTTTTGGATTGGTATATTAATTTGCATATTTCTTCAAACCTGTTTGAATATTGAAGTGCCTCTTTGAAGTTTCAAAAGCAAAATATTTCATATCCTATTTTATTGTAATTAGTACAGGAACAATATTTATAAATACTATCATAGTATATCATCTTACGTTGTTATTGAATGCTACATAATATTAAATAGATACTAAACACTACAAAAATATAATGTTATTAAAGTAATCATATTAAATGTAGAGTATAAACCAATGAGATATATGGACATTTTCTTATCAGGTTTATTCCCAATCAAACTCAGTGCCTCTTGACTGGTATATGAAAGGTTTTGGTATTTCGCTGCTTTAGAACGAAAAGGGTGTAAATTGGGGCAGCAGTTAATGGAGAAAAGGGTCAAAAATTGTTTCTCACCTAGACACAAGTTTTATGTGGAATATCTTTTGATTTCAAGATAAATATGGGATAACTTCAGAAACCTATGTACACCCTGAGTGCACCAGATGCAGCTCAATTAGAGGCATTCAGTGATTCCAGTAAGTGCCAAACCCAGACTTACACACTTTTGATTACGAAGCAGCGATGTGTTGTCCTGTCTTTGGGGAAGTCTAATACTATATGAAAATCTGGTAGAAATGGTTGACCTCCATTAGCTGATGATTAATAAATCAATGTGTTCAGGTTGTGTTGTTATACAAAAACTAATCCTTTTTTATTCAAGGGCAACTGGACTATAAAGCGATTCAAAATGGAGAGAGCGGGTGTGACACAGGTTCTCTCTCGTTTGTCATACATCTCTGCACTTGGAATGATGACTCGTATATCCAGTCAGGTGAGTGGGCTTTTGTCTTCCTTGCATTAAGTGATTACTGCATCTGTTAGTGTGCATCTTGCCTAGGGTTGAGGTCAAGATTAAATGTTAGTGTCTGCATACTTCATAGGGTCAAGGTCGAATTAAACTTGATATCTAGCCAATATTGATCAATATCAGAAATATATTGGGAAAAAATGAGTCATAACTTCGACAAACTGTGGTTGGTCCAAATGAATTGATAACATTTGGCCAATGTGTGTCAGTGCTCACCTTGTTGGAGATTTCTGTAGAATGCAGTAATTTGAATAGTAATTGTTTACAAACGTCTCGAATGTTCTCCCAAGCAAAATAAACTAGAAACATGACTCAGTATTTAAACAGTCAAAAGCCATTAAGGATTTTTAGTTAAGCTTGAAAAACTTGGTAAAATGATCCATGGATTATGTGATGGCTTATTAAATTATTTAAACCTTTTTCACTTTACACCACCATGCAGTTATAGTAACAGTAATATGCTTGTTTGTATGTATGTGTGTATTCTTGTTTGTAGTTTGAAAAGACAAGGAAAGTGAGTGGTCCCCGATCTCTGCAGCCATCACAGTGGGGTCTTCTCTGCCCTTCAGACACACCAGAAGGGGAGGTAAGTCTGCTTTCTGTTAGTAACACATTTCATGTAGTATTCACTAAAGAGCTGTTGTGCGTTTTTTCTAATCCAAAATTTTAATTGTACGTGCATAATAGATACCAGGTCATTTATAAATTATCTTGATAAATGTTAAATCAGTCTTGATTAGCTAATAACAGCAACCCCTGCTAAGTTTAAAGAGGATGGGTAAGCCACATCTTGTTAATCTCCATTCCTTCTAGATTAATATTATATGTACAACTGATTTCAGTCGTGTGGTTTGGTGAAGAACCTCGCTCTGATGACTCACATCACAACAGACATGGATGAAGCACCACTCATTCGACTTGCTTTCAATCTGGGTGTCGAGGATATTGAACTTCTGAGTGGAGAGGAAGTGTCCAGTCCATATGTTTATCTCGTCTTTATTAATGGTGAACTTCATACTTTTATATTTTCATGTTTCAGCTTGGGATTATTAGTTGGACTATAAGCTAAATATTTTTTTGAATTAATGCTGCACTCATTTAAAAAACCTATTAAATTACAAAATGTTATATTATCTGAAATTTTGGTTCAAACTTAAAAGTCTTGGTAAAGATTTTTTTATTGTGATTATTCAGAGTGTGAGCAATCACTTCTTGTGATGCATTATGTCCTTGAAAACCACGTTTTTCAACATTGATAGTTTTTGATGTTTTTTTTCCTTCCTAAAGAGTATAAACCCTGTCTTTTTATACAGATAGAACATTCAGTTTTTCCATATTTCAATTTTAGCTCATGGCCATGTGACATGTCTGTACATTTTTAGATTTGTGTGCAGAAAGCTCATTAAATGTTTTGAAATATCATGGAATTTATTTTTAATTTCTTTCTTGGAAGTTTGCAGGAACCCTGTCTTAGCCAAATGAATTGTAATTTTTATCTTATAGAAGGCCTAATATGTTAGAAAACTTGTGCCTAATCCATTTGTTTATTAAAAGAAATATGTTTCACTCAATCTTATAGCTTTATATGTTTTTAGGTAATATTCTGGGTGTCATACGAGAGTACAAGAGACTAATAAGGACATTCCGTATGATGCGAAGAGCTGGCTACATCAGCGAGTTTGTTTCCATCTTTCCAAATCATGGTCATCGATGCATTTACATTTCTTCAGATGGCGGCAGAGTTTGCAGGTATTAAAGTTAATGTAGCTTTCCATTCATTTAACTGCTTGTGATTACTGTTTCTTGAGGTCCGATGAAAGACCAAAAGGACCGAAAAGGAGCAAAATGGATAGAAGAAACACCAAAATGAACCACAATTTTATCCTGTAAACGATTTACAGAACATTTTCCAGAAGTTGTTCGAGTCTTTTAATATTGATTATTAAAGAAAAATCATATATATATATATATCGAAGAAGGGGATATTACAACTTCTGGAAATTGTTTACAGGATACAATATGTTCCATTTCAGTGTTTCTTCGATCCTTTTTGGTCCATTTTGTTCTTTTTCGGTCTTTCGTCAGACCATGCTAATTGTGTAAACTGTTGACAACTAAAAACAGTGTTTATGCAGTGTAACTAAACACAGATACAGGTCATAAAAAGTTTTAGAAATTGCATTGTAAATGTTTGATACATGCAAAATTGACAATTTTCTCATAAATCGGTACTTGATTGGTCAGTTGTTAAATGTCCTTCATGTAGTAAAGTCATCTGTGTGTATTACTTACTGGATATAGTTTTATGTTATATATGTGCTGGCCCACAGTCTGTGTAGTGTGGATTATAAAATTTCTTGCATCTATGGTTGACTATTAAGATTGTTTTGTATTTTCAGGCCATACATCATTGTTAAGAACAGAATGCCACTGGTAACCAATCGACATATGGAGGAACTCTCTCAAGGGTTCAGGTGGGTTGTTGTATCTTCAGATACTTTATCTTCTTTAGAAATGTCTGGAAATTGCCCATTTTTCTCACATTTGTCCATCTCATATTTAATACATCTGTAATCTTCTTGTTTGTATCCTGTTCTCAGTATCTTTGAATTGTGCCTAATTCTTTAAAAATGTCAAATGTTGATCTCTTTTATTTGGAAATAGCTCATCTTTATCACCCTTGTCCATCTCATATTGAATACCTTGTAATCTTATTATTCATATCATACTCTCAGTATCTTTGAACTGTGCCTATTTCTTGAGGCCATCAATGCAAAAAAGAGGCAGTTGTAATCATCTGCTGACCTTGGCTGGTAGGTACTGGGATCGAATCTCAGTCACGGCATGGGATTTTTAATCACGATACCTGCTCCAATTCATTACACCAACTAGTGGACAACTGGTTTATCAAAGGCAGTGGTATGTGCTATCCTGTCTGTGGGATAATGCATATAAAAGATCCCTTGCTGCTTATCAATAATATTAGCCACATTAGTGTGGCTGTAACAGATTTCATCTCTTTTACTAACACTAACCTCTGTTCTGGACAAACAGAACAGGACATTGAGAGGTGTGTCCAGGACAGCATGCTTGAACCTTAATTGGATATAAGCATGAAAATAAGTACAACCAATCAATCATCAGCACAGCCTGCCACTCTCAAGCTGAAGACAGTGGTTCAAAACCCATAGGAGGCTCTCACACTTGACTACGTGTCAAAATAATCAAATGTTTGACATCCAAAAGCTGATGATTAATAAATTAATGTGCTCTAGTGGTGTCATTAAAAAAATATAAATAAAAACCACATGCCACTAATTTGACTACTGTTGACACCAATCCTGTCAGCAGAAACATAAGCTTTCAGAGGTGAATAAAATGGCATTTGATTACATTTTAGTGCTGTTTAACGTGTTGATTTGTGAGATTTTGTTGCAGGAGTTTTGAAGATTTCCTCAAAGAAGGGCTAGTTGAATACCTTGATGTCAATGAAGAAAACGATTGTATGATTGCTCTGTATGAGAAACACATAACAAGGTAAGTAGCTGACTATCATTTCCCCGCTTTAGAACCAAAAGGGTGTAAGTTGGGGTAGCAGATAAGAACTAATTGGTATGTGTAAGTCACTTACACTTACCAGTTGTCTAAAATTGGTTTATCAAAGCCCATGGTATGTGCTGTCCTGTCTGTGGGAAAGCGCATGTAAAAGATCTTGCTGCTAATCGGTAGTTTCCTCTAAAAGACCATGATTCACAGAATACCATATGTAAGACACCTGATAGCCGCTGAATAAAAACTAATTTGCTGAGGTATCGTTAAACAAACAATCCTTTTTCTAAGTTTTTATTTGTTAATATTTATGATCAACTTGTATTATTTTCTTACTTACAGCACAACAACCCACCTTGAGATCGAACCATTCACAATTCTTGGAGTTTGTGCTGGACTAATTCCATACCCTCACCACAACCAGTCTCCCAGAAACACATACCAGTGTGCTATGGGAAAACAAGCTATGGGTACACTTGCTTTTCTCATTTCATAATAAGCCCACTAAGTAGAGCCATAATTTGGTTTTTTCCCCTCCATTACAAATGATTTTCATGACATTGCTAGCCATTCAGGAACATGTGTTGGTTGGTTGTGCTTAATTTTGTGCTTATATCCAATTAAGGGTTCAAGCATGCTGTCCTGGGCACACAGCTCAGCTTCCTGCACTGTCTCTCCAGGACAGAGGTTAGTAGGTGAGATGAAACCCGTTGCCACCATACCAATGTGATTACTTTCCTCGTTAAGCAACAAGGGATCTTTTACATGCACTATCCCACAGACAGGACAGCACATACCATTTGTGATAAACCATTTGTGGACCACTGGTCGTTGTAAGTGGTATACACCTACCCACTGAGTCTTGCAGAGTATTCACTCTGGGTTGGAGCCGATACTGAGATTAAAAATCTTGTTCCTTGACTGAGATTTGATCCCAGTACCTACCAGCCACAAGTCCAATAGCTTAACCACTGCATTTCCAGTGCCAGTTTAGAACATGGGACTAGAGGTCTGTATAATAGTAATGCCCTTTTGGGTATTGAGATTAAATTTTAGTCTAGGCATGGGATTTGTAATGTCAGTACTGGCTCCAACTTGGGGAGCGGGATGTAACTCAAATGGTAGAGTGTCCGGCTGTGAACCTGTTGGTCGTCGGATCGATCCTTCTCAGTGGACCCATTTGCAGTTTGGGCTATTTTCCGTTCCAACCAGTCGTCTGCAACTGGTTTATCAAAGGCCGTGATATGTGCTGTCCTGTCTGTGGGAAGTTGCATATAAAAGACCCCTTGCTGCTTATCGGAAGGAGTAGCCTAAGTGGCGGAAGCTGGTTTCCTCTAAAGACATGTGAGAGTGACTATATGTATGTCGTCCAATAGCCAATGATAAGATAAAAATCAATGTGCTCTAGAGGCATCGTTAAATAAAACAAACTTTAACTTTACAGACAACCCATTACACATCAGGTGGACTGGCTACCTCTTAAGTTTCATCCCATTACCACATTAGATTAAGTCAAAATCATAATAAATGGCTTTTAAAACAAATATAACAATTAAGGATTGCCATCTCAATATGAACATTTGTGATTAGGCCATTATGTGTTCACAATTATTATTTTTTTCTTCTATGTACACCTATTTCACCTCAACAGCAGGACATACTAGTTCAAAATATAGAGCGTTTGCCTGAGATGTGATGGGTCATTTGATCAATTTCCTTCAACAAACCTATTTGGGCTATTTCAGTGAACAGTCCACAACTGGTGCACATAACAAAGACTGTGGTATGTGTTGTCCTGTAAGAAAATGCTTATAAAAGATCCCTTGCTGATAATCAGCAACAAGGAATCTTTTATATAATAAAATTATGTACTTTTCCACACACAGAACACCACGTGGCACAGACCTGTTATGCTGGGATGAGAAATAGCCTAATAGTTCCTCTGAAGGGGATCGATCTAACAACCGATTGCACATCAGGTGCATACCTATGAGCTACGTCCTGCTTAAAGCTAAATAGTTTACATACCTGAACGAGATTCCATATCCTCACAAGCTTGATAGCTTTGTAAATCTGGAAACTCGTTTGTCGGTTCTGGCTCAGGTGAGAGAAGATTACAGGTATCTGAGGGATGTGGGTCGTTCAGGAAACTTCCATTGTGGTCAGAGGAAGCTGTCTTTTCTCGAGGTAATTTTCTGACCACTGTCAGAAGTCGATCATTCCGCTGGCGTGAAATGAGTGCTGTGATTGTCAGAATTATGTTCACTAACAGTATTAGTATGGAAAATATGGACTGAAACAAGAAAAATACAGTTAATCAGACAAAAGGAATATAATTTGTCTGGAATACCTAAAAAGACCATCCAAACAACAAAAACACATACACTCAAACTTCATTAGGTCACAATACAAAGGTCATGTTTTTGGTATTTCGAGATATATATAAACATTGCTGGGAAGAATTATATAAGATTTCTGTTTTAAATTTTACTCAGTATTATATTAAATAATTTCAGATCAGAACATAAATCTGTATACAATAAAAATTTATTAGCAGCCATAACACGAACATTTTATATTCCTTTTAATCAATTAATTACAAAATGAGAAGACCGTCTATATTATACATTATACACAGCAAAAACATATGTTACACATGTTTCTTTGAACATACATTTAACAAAACGCATGTTTAATGTACGTTTAACATGTGAGTATTTATGGTTTCTTTCCCTAGTAATCAACAAGGTGTTCTTAGCAAATGTTCTTAACAATGATAAAATAGTTGTCTAAATTAATTAGAAAAGTGGCCTTTGTAGGATTTTAGGTGTACTTGATTCAGAAACATATAATGGATATTTAAAAAATCAAATTAAATATACCTTCCTTAGCAACCAAGATGGTATCCATAGCAAAAGAGAAAATTATAAATATCTACCGAAGCCCTTTCCATGTTGTTGTGTATATCATTAACATATGTTTAATATTTATATGAAAAACACTTTTATCATATGTTTAACGTACAGTTTATTTTAAACATACATCTGCCTATTTACATGAAAAAATTACGTTCATAAACGAATATTGCTATTTTCGCTGTGTACCTTTTTACCTGTATATCTCCAAGATGAAATGATGGTCTATCTCATGAACTACATGGTTATGATCTGTATCATATATAATATGTTAATTACCTGAGTATCTCCAAGATGAAATGTTTAGTCTATCTCACGAACTACATGGTTATGATCTATA
>JAULBS010095744.1:0-16748 GCA_032355785.1 Symmetromphalus regularis | reverse complement strand
ATACACCTACCCACTGAGCCTTGCGGAGCACTCACTCTGGGTTGGAGCCGATACAGAGATTAAAAATCCCATGCCTCCACTGAGATTTGATCTCAGTACCTACCAGCCTCAAATTAGATTCCCTTATGGCTCGTTGTGTCAGGGTGCATAAGTAATTACCCTAAGCACTGGCCCGTGACCAATTAACATACCAGTCTCGACAGATAACAAGCTTTTGATTACGATACGTACTAATTAATCTTCTTAAACACCAAAACACAACACAATTGACTTTGAATAGGTGTACTTATTATTTTCAAGAGTGTACAAAAATATAAGTGCTAGCCTACATACTTGTTTATCAAGTCTTTTTAAGTTATAAACAGAGACAGTCCTGTGCCTGAATACTATTAAATATAGTACATTAACCAATTAGTTACCACAGATAAAATATTGATTCACCTTAGATAACTACTAAACAAAGCATAATAATCACATATATAACATCAACATAATGACAGAACGGAAAGCATATTTACCAATTCCTGCTTAGAATTTGGAGTACCCCAAGAGATATAGTCTGGGGTCCCCTCGTCGGGGTATTTTTGGGGTCCCTAAATTCAATTTCCCACTCAGATTATATGGATATATATGCAGACGTCAATGTAGACACCGCTGGTCATTGTCTTGCAGAATTGAGAAAGCTGTTATTACGTTCGACTAGTAAATTGGATTATTATCCCTTATGAAGACCAGACCATTAGAAATCATCAAAAACGTTATCTAATATTTAAATAAGGAGGTGCTTTAGTTGGCGATCTCAGATTCCTTCTTAAAAATTGACTTTTATCAGTATTAATAGAAATATATACAAAAATCCAATAAAAGTGCGAGTATTTATCATATAACTAATTCAGGCACTAATCTAGGATAGGTAAAGTGACTTCTCCCTTCCCATAAGAAATGGGAGAAGTTTGATAAAAATGGGAGCAGTGAACCCACCAGAAACAAAATGAACTGTTTTACAGAAAAGATTTTTAATATTTATATTTAAATTTAATCCAAAACAATTAACTATTAAACATTGTTGTAATAATAATTTTTCGTTTGTTCATTTTTTGTTTAAATTATTTGATGGGGAAACCTCCGAGCCCTATCATCTATTTCCATTTATGGATGATAATCCAAAACATGTTTTTGTTATGTTTTCCACAATCACCAGACAGTTATTTTTAATTAATATTTAATAATACAATAAATGGAATCGTCAACCATATAACTTTAATAGATATGCCATTGAACATGTTTACTACTGACAAGAAACGAAGTGAATCGAAACTGCGTAATCTTTGTAGTTGCCAGAATCACAATATGATTATTAGCCACAAAAGCCTCCGGTTTCCAAAATAACCATAAGAGTAGCAATTAAACAATCAAAACCACTGTCTTAAAAACTATTGACCTCATTGTGGTGTCTGTATTTTAGCAAAGCTAAATTAAAAGTGTGCATGCAGACCACTAGCACTGAATCAACAGGCGACACGTTTTAAATGCATCTCTAGCAAAGTAACTGGAATTCTTGTTCATATTACGTAACCAAACAAAGCTCGACACAGTCTATTCCGCGTTACCAGAAATAGCCGTTCATTGACAGGGGACAATAAACACGCATCATGTGAGATTTGTTACTTGATTGTGTGTAAAGGTTAGGAGAATTTTTTGGTTGGTGTCACTGTCAGACATTAGTTATTGGGATTTGTTTTTCACTTTACTTCGAGCAAAATATTATGGTGACTTCTCACTACTGCTAACAAGTCAGTGAGTTGAGCGAACTTTCGGCGAAAAAAAGCTATTTCGCCGGCTGAATTAGTGCCTGACTAATTTTAACATGACTAATTAGGTTGGTCATAATAAAATATAGTTTGAGTGGATTGCCACTGATATATGTTCTTTTCACATCAAAATATAATTTCTATGTAGCTAGAGTTACATAATTACCAAAGATAAAAACACAACACGTACCTGTAATGATTGACCATTCCAGCCACATAATGGTGTAATTGTCTTAGCAGCTGGAGCAATAAAAAAGAAAGGCCCAGATTGAGATGCCTTAATGGAATTCGTCACAAACATTCTGCTTTTTAATTTTTAGCCCATTTGTGTCGAGACTGTTGCCAGCTTCTTTTCCAAATATGGACTATCATTTGATATTCACTCAAGGGAAAGCAGAAAAAAGAGAAGGTTTGTTTTATAAATGGACAGAACTCTTCAAGGGAACTTTTTTTTATTTATTGCAAACAATTAACCGTACGGTTTTTTTTTGTTTCAGTTTCTTGTTTGCTATTTAATATGATTAATTTGTCTTTTTATATATGCACATTGGTTTCAACTCATTAATTACTGATAAAGTTAACTATTGTATTTCAATTTTTATGTTAATTTATTATCTTTTTGGAGATATTTTGGTGTCCACTACTAACTTAAAATGGAGTTATGGCTCTTGGCATGTGCATAAATCGCCAAGCTTTTGTTTTATTTTATAATTTTTCTATAATATTTATATTTCATTTAAAACATGAAACTCATTTAAATATAAAACTTTTGTTTTTGTTTTTTCCCCTTAAAATCACCAATTGTATCTGATTAATTTTGTAATTAGTTTTAAATATATTTTGAAGAAAGTCACATAAATATATGTGAATGATTATAGTGTTTTTATTATTTCAGAACTAATGAATTATGAATTTGATCGCAAAGATCTTTCATGTTTGTTGGTTTGCACTGCCATTGGTGTTTGGTACTTGCTGAAGAAGGTTTGTAAAATGGTTCTTTCCCTTTTTCAAATTGTTATTATCTGTTTGTATTATAAAATTGACATCAAGTAGAGTAGGACTTAGCAAAGGTTTTTTTTTAATGCATTTTATATGAACAGCAGAGATGTACTCTCTGAAATTCACTGCATAGGTTTCAACCAATAAATTTACAATTGATTTTAAATGGTAAAATTGTTCTAAATAATGACGAAAATAAATAAATGTTTTTTCATGTGCAAAACAGAAATTGTCCACTCTTTTTTCTCTCTTTCTTTCTTTCATTAAATATTCATTTTTGTTCATATTTTATATTGCATAAATGTAACATTTCACTGTTGTCTATGATGTATGTACTGTGGGTAAGGCCTGGTAAGTTGGAAAACTTGTGTCTAATCCATTTGTTTTTAAAAGCAATAAAATTTGTTTCAATCAAAAAAAGAAATGGCACAGTACATTTTAGTTTTTTGTGTGTTGGTGTGTTGTTTAACATAGTTCAGTTAATTTCAGAACTTATTCTTAATCATTTATTTGAAATTATTTTGTAAACATGAGATTACCATTTCATTTGATATGTTAATCATTTGGCATTTACTTCTAGCACTGGATAGCTAACAACTTGTTTGGACTAGCTTTTGCTGTCAATGGAGTTGAGCTGTTGTCTCTGAACCGGATTAGCACTGGCTGTATCCTGTTGGGAGGTCTGTTCGTCTATGACATTTTCTGGGTAAGTAGTAAAATAATCCTCACTTAGTTACAGTGAAATCAGCCATGGAATCAGAAGTTCAATATCCATGGCTACATTTTGATAGTGTGTGATGTAATGTATTAGCATACTTTTTGCTATATTCATGCATGTTTGAAAAAGAACAATAATTACATTGATATACATATGTGTTTCATTGATAGTTCATATATTTTGCGGATAATTTCAGTGTGGATTTTATGATGAGACAAACACTAGTTATTCCTATTCTAATACTTGTTTTATACAATTTACACAGAAATTATTTGTTTTTAATTATAAAACTTGACAGAACACACAGAAATAGACATCGGTAAAAAGATGAAATACAAGACTTAAGTCGAAGTTTGGTGTTCTCCCAACGTTTTTGTGACCAGATTGGCAGACATGTGAGGCACTGGGCCTCACAAATGAGAGGGCGGAGGCCACGAGGGGAAAGAGTAGACACCCTCTCGGAATTGTTTTGTTAATCTTAGTCACAGAAATCTGTATTGAAAATGCCCATACACGTGATTTTTAACTTTTAATACAACCGATCGTTTATGTTTTGCTTCAAAGCTTGGACTGCAGAAATGCATTCAAAATATAAACATTTTTTTATTATTATTTAGTTGTTGAGTGTGATATATGTTTGACAAATAAAAATTAAATATTTCTTGTTTTATTTCAAGTTGAATTAAAAACATTGTTATTTCCCGCTTGTATTGTCTGCCATCTTGGTCATAATGTGACTAATTCAGTTTCCAGACTGGTGATTACTGCTTACTGTAACAGCTAAACTTTGTTCCATTACACATGCTGTTTGAAGTGGGGTGGGGGGTGGGGGGATTATAAATATATAGAGGTCAATTAAACTGATTTGTTGCCATCCTACTTGTATTTTAATTACCAAAGTGCAGTCGTGCATTCTTACAGACCGAATTGTTTATTCTGGTGTTAAAATGTAGCTAACAGTAATGGGCACTAAATTATGTTAACACTGCTGCTGAGGCAAGAGTGTTCGTTACTTGTAACAGGCGATGAGGAATGAATGATCGTGACGTCTTACAGGCAATGATGAATGACCAATTTGGCAGTAAGTTGCATGCTAACAGTGACGAAAGAAACCATGCATGTGCATTGGAATTATTAGATAGAAAGAGACACAATGTTCCTTTGATGTCTAACTCAAAGTCCAAATAATGGCTAGATATAGCGATAGTACTGACGAAGTCTTTTTTTTTCGGCATGGTGGATTCATTTTCAACTTGGCAGCATTTTTTATGAGGTTGGCTGACCGGTATTCAAAAATGTTTAGCTTGGGGTCATAAATTTTCAGCTTGGATAGGAGAATACTGAAAGTTGGTGAGAACGGGGACCATTTCATCTGGGGTCTACATTACCTTTGACAGCATACCTCAAACTTCCGGCAAAAACTTTATCCAGTGAAAAAAAAAGCTTATGTGTAATTTGTGTTATGATTTGTTATTTCCGATTTCTTTTTTTCAGGTGTTTGGTACTAATGTTATGGTAACCGTTGCCAAGTCTTTTGAGGCACCTATCAAGTGTAAGTCATTTGTTTTAGTTATATTTAATCTGTTCTAAGATGTGAGTCAAATACTAGATTATAACCTTAATTTGAGATCCTTGCAAACTGTCATCAGCTAGTTATGTTCTGGTTTTGTAAGAACTTTTGAGTTGACAAATGTATAGTCAGTTTTACTTAAAAAGTTAAATATTAGCTAATAATTTTCAGAACTCATTCATTTTCACCACTGGCATGGCAGTTTGTTGAGATACCCTCATATATTAATGTACTAGTGTATTTTTATTACTCTGATAATAATAAATGCAGTTGTTTTGATTATTCTTTCATTTTGATGGCAGTCACTTATTTTTTTCTTTTATGCTTTCAGGTGGCAGTAGATAGCCACTTTTCAAACTACAGCACATGTTTTATATTTTCTTATTTATAAATTGAATTTTATTTCAGTGGTTTTTCCACAAGATCTGCTGGAGAAAGGACTTGCTGCTAACAACTTTGCTATGTTAGGTCTGGGTGACATTGTTATACCAGGCATATTTATAGCACTACTTCTAAGGTTTGATGTTAGGTAGGTCATTGTTTGTTATTAGTTATATTTCCTAATCCTGTAGAAATGCACAGGTATAACAAAGGCATTGGTATGTGCTTTTCTGTTTGTGGGAAGGTGCACATAAGATATCCTTTGCTGCTAATGAAAAAATGTAGCTGTTTGATATCCAATAGCCGATGATTAATTAATCAGTGTGCTGTAGTGGTGTCATTAAACAAACAAAAAAATAGTTTGTTTTTTGTTTTATATATAAATGTATTACTACGCAAATTTCAGTTGAATTGTCTAAAGAGAATATTATGTTAATATATTCACACTTGAATTTGGTTTTTAATTTTTTGCAGATTAGCATATATAAAAGAACACTTGCTTTAATTTTTTAATAAAAAAAAAAGCCTTTATGATGTCTGTAAGTTTGGGTGCAATGATAAACCAGTATACCGGTATACTGCAATACTTGTAAAATGCAATACATACTGCAATGTGGTTTTGCTTACTGCATTATGTCTACCTAACAAGTATCCACTTATAACACCTATGACTATGATTGTAAGTTATAAAAATAAAAGTTAAAATTAATTTAAACATAAATCTACTGTGTCTATTCTCGTTTTTCGTCAGAAATTGGTACAGGTCTGCCTGCCTGAGATATGTTTAGTAATTAGTATGATAGTATCAAGATATAACTATCACATCTTGGTAATTAATCAAACTGTTTTGCAATATGGATTTAATGTATCGCAATACGGTTTTGGCCATATCATTGCACTCCTGCCTGTATCTTGTTTCAAAATGTTTCATGCTCTTCACACCTAATAGTTTCTGATTACATTAATAATTAGCTGGTCTGTCAATGAACATTTTCTTTTTCTCTATCTGTATATGTGCATGTGATAAAATATTCTGATACCTCTATTATTTTATACTGAATGTTTTTAGACTATCTCCTTAATGTTTATATGTGTGTGTTGCAGTCAGAAGAAGGACAGCAAGGTGTACTTCTATGCTGGGTTTGCAGCTTACTGCCTTGGCTTGTTAACCACCATATTTGTAATGCATTTCTTCAAGCACGCACAGGTTAGTGCATTTAGTTTTAAATGGATAATTTTCATTTGAAGATATTTACATTTAGTGCTAGTGTTAATATCTTTGTATTAAAATAGTCGCAGCTGTTATGTTTCATATTAACCAGTTGATAAATGAATACAACACATGGGAATTACAAGTAAAAAGAGTTCATTAAATGAACATTCACTTTTTTACAGATCCTGAAGTGATTTTGGAAATTTGAGATAACATACTAAATAATTGAAAATACTTGTTGGATCTGTTCACTAATTTGGTACTCTGATACAGTGTGGCTTATGAATTGCCCTGATTTTCACCAATTCATAAATCAGAAAAAGGTCTCTCTTTTTTTTGTATTATTTTATATTAAATTCTTGAGTAGTATAAAATATTCATCGAGTTCTTCATTGATTTAGTCTATTACTCAAGGCAGCATATACCCAAAAGGTCATAGTATTGTACATATAATTAGGGACATAAATATGTTTTCTTGATCCCATTGTTTAAATTTCTATGTCTATGGTGTTCTAATGATATTTTTGGTCTTGTTTTCAGCCTGCCCTTCTGTATCTTGTGCCTGCATGTATAGGTTTACCTGTAATTGTAGCCTTGGTCAGAGGAGAAATTAAAGAGTTATTTGGGTAGAGTATCTCTTATTTTCTATTCCTTTATCTTCTGTTTGATGTCCAATAGCCGATGATTAATAAATCAATGTCGTTAAACAAAAGACAAAAAAAATGCTTCATCTTCTTTGTTAAGTTTAGGAATATGTATTATTATGACATATGCTATATAACCAGCTATGTTGGAAACATACATTTATTAAAAGAATATCTTATTAACATGGCCATACTCAACTTACATCAGTGCTGAACTCATAAATACACTACCAAATATTTGTTCACATTTTGTAAATCACTAAAAATGTATATATTCATGAAAACATTGTGTGAGTTTGTAAACCACCAGCACTCCAGCATAACTAAAAGGTGACATTGTCTTGCCACACATGATCTGCAGTTTATTCATATATTATTTCAACATCATTACTTAGTCATTAGTAAATATTGAGTAGTATAAATTGTATTAATTTCAGTCTTTGTTTTTTTAATTTTCTTTTTTAAATAAAATTGTATAACATTAATAATATCCATTAATGTGGTTTTATGATGGCTAAAAAATAATTGTTTATTTTTATTTACTTTTAGTTATGAAGATCACTCTGAAACAAAGGAAGAGCCTGATGCCAAAGCTAATGAACAGAAAGTGGAAAAGAAGGATAAATGATATGTTTATCATTCAAATCAAAAATGTTATCAAATGGCTCATTTGCCCACTTTCTGTTCTTCATAAATGAGGTTTATCAAATGCATTGATGATAGTATGGGTTGATTGCACACATTTGTATGATCTTGTATGGGTTGTTTGTGCATATGTGAGTTTGTCATGGAACAGCGATCTATGTTGGATAGACATTGTGAATTGTGACAGCATTATTATTAAAATATCTTAAATGTCTTGTTTCAAGTTGTATTTGTGCAATTCATATGGACTTGATTTCCTTGCAAACTTTTTTTAAAGGTTTTATAAAATTGAAGTTTTTCTAGGATAATGGATTTTTTTTGTTTTGTTATAACACAGATATGTGCAATTGTACGTGTCTGTATGTAGTATCATGTTTAGGAAGATATTTATGCTCTTTCTTTTTTTCTTTTTCTTTAAATTATTTGTGTTTTGTTAACCTTCCATTTTTACAAAGTTTTAATAACAGATTTCATGTAATTTAGTTTTCAAATATGTGTAGTACTGCCAGAATAATTTGGAGCTTTGTTTTCTTTCTTTAGTCTCTTAACAAAGTTTTACATTGATTTATAATGCCTTGTTTTGATGGATTAAAGGTATATTATATGCTTCATACAACATACTTGTCTGTCTTGATGAAAGCTCTTTAATGTAGCATTATCAAAGTGGAGAATGTTTCAGCCAATTTCAGTTTCATAAAAATATAGAGAAATGGTTTTTTTTCTAAATTAAATTATTTCACCTTATTATAAAATTATCTCTGCAACAAATGGCAAAATAATTGTTTTTTGTTGTCATGATTTTTATTTGTTGTCACAAAAAAAGATTAATCATAACTATAAATTAAGTGGAATTTTTAATCTAGGATTATAACTGAAAGCATGTTTTCAAATAGGAACAAAAAGATATGTTCCCAGAAATATATACTGAACTTTATATTGCTACCTTAAGACATATATTATTTATTGGTGTTTGTATTATGTGTAGAACATGTTGGACAGACAAGTCTGCACTTTCTTCCTTCTTACCCTAATCCTTTTTATCCTACATCCCCATCCCAAACATTAAAGTGTACTACATGTTTTTGGTGAATTTGTTTAAAGGTGTTGTTTTCCTTCTAATGTTGTTTAATCATCAAAAAAATCATAAATATCATGACTTGCCTATTATAATGTATTTATTTATTTGCATCCCTTTGTATACCCTTCATAAAAAGCAGGGGTACCTGAACTATTAATGTTAATATCAACTATTAGAGCAAACATATTTTGATGACAGAAATCCTAGTAAAGAATGTTCAGGTCTGTTTATCGTTTGGGACATGATAGGGAGACGTGTGTCATCTACAAAGACTGCCAACCAAGTTAACAGAACTTGGTCAGGCACTGCAAGAGGAATAGAACAGACTCCCTCAAATGGCCATTGGTAGACTCATACGCTGTATGCCTTGTAGACTGAATGAATGTCTGATATCGTGGCGGTATCATCCACTACAGATTAAAAAATGTCAAATTTCACTACTAACCTAATCGACCTTCAAGATCTTTGGCAGTCATAAAACCTACTGTAATACTGTAATTTTTTGCCTAATTCCCTATTATATAACCATTCCCCATAGCTAATACACCTTACAATTTTGGCAGTTGTAAATTCTTATTAGAGTTCACCTACTTTTTTTCAAGTATTATTGCAAGCTCCTAAATCTTGTTGATGGTAAAGAAAGACTAAACAGTTTAGTACATTTAAAAACCACATACCTGTGATATTTGCGTACTTCTGAAGCTGATTTTCAATTTATCTAGTATCTGCCTAGAGATGTCATCTGCCCATAAAGAATTGTTTTTATATTGAGAACACAAGTTGCACATTAAAAGGTTAATTGAATGAAACTAATGATTTTGTGATGTAAAAAGCTAAATTTATAAATGCCTGCTGAATAATCACTTTCAAATGCTGCTTACTGTAGTTGCCAATAGGTGAATTAATGCGTTGAAGAATTGTTACATGTGTGCCTTAAAACTAATGCACAAACAGGATATTTGTAGATGTCATAGTACTGTGTTTGCAATGTACTGGCATAGCCAGATGGGGGCCATGGAGTCCATGCCCACCGACCTCAATCGCACCTTTTTCTCCACTCGCCACCTTTTATATTTACCTGTCTTGCAATACTATTGGTGCTTTTAGTGCGGTTGCCACCCCACTCTATATATAATCCTGGCTATATAGATCAGCTTTAAAGAATGTTATCATCATCACATCTCTAGTGGCAACAATAGCAGAAAACTACATATAAGTTGAGGGGAAATGATGTGTCAGCTTTTGTATTTAGTTTAAAGATCTTTACTTTCTCTAGCTTTTAATTGCTATTTCAACCACATTTGGGTTATAGTTCATTATGAACATTTTTGGGTCAGAATATTTAGATTTTGCATATTAGAAAATGTGGGTGTAATTTTTTATTACATGTTAACCCTGCATTTATTTTGTGTTTTTCCTGGTTTTGATTTGTATTTTATTTTTTAGTACATAATTTAACCTTTTAATTATCCATTTAGGTCTTAAATATGTTTTCTTTGAATATAGGTAATGGGCTCTTAACTTGGTGGAAAATTCTCATTGATTTTTATGTAGGCCTGTTATGTTTAACATTAATAAAAGCTTTCAGGATACATTTGCTGTCTGTAATGACATACTTAAAATAGATGTATCTATTATAATCTTTTCAGATACTTTGTCTTAAAAGAGATTTCCAATAAATTATATTTTGTTATTTATTTTTTTAATCTGTTTAGCCTGATTTGAACCTTTGATTTGATCTTGCCCACAAATTTAGATTGGTGGGTTCTATCAATATTAATTGGAAAAGCATGGATGTTTTTAAAGGTTTTATTTTGTTTAGCATTATCTGTGGGTTTTTGATGTCATTAGATCTTACTGTTGTATTTATATCTTTGTATATTTGTTTTGTGTGACCTGATGATATTTCTGTGTTAACATTTGTAATTTTTCTGTTGGAAAAAGATTTTGCTTGCTGTTATTATCACTGGATGTAAAAGTGTGAGTTGGTAAACTGAACACATTGTGAGATAGGAAATTGAACGATGTTGTGACAGTAAATTGAGATCATTCATCACAAGATGTTCTATTTACTTGACATCAGATGGTGCTTGCATATGTGAATAAACCATTTTTGAAGCAGGACTTCTATATTTTTTGCTGTATTCATATACATATGTAGATAATGTCTCTATGGGGAAAATACACAGGTGTGGATGCAGGATTTCTGAAAAGGGGAGTCCAAATGTGATGGGTGAATAGGACTGGTGAAAAATGGTTAATTTTCACTTCCCACTCAGAATATATATATATAAATTCTAGAAGGGGGGGTTCGAACTCCCTGGAATCCACCTCTGGATCTTCTACTGATACATCATGTATGAAAACTGGTTATGAGCTATTGAGTGAATCATAACTAAGTTATTGGGGATTAGTCATTAGTTTGATCAGCTAACAAATTATAATATCAGTAATATTACTTTGTAAGATCATTTTTAAATTCCAATATCTGAAAGTTTCATTTTGTGAATTAGAACAATATAATAATTGGGTGGGGGAATGAGACGGTCTTTATTAGTTTTTAATTTTAAATATCTTATACCACTATTTCTTTGACACAGAGCCGTATTTGGTAAAGTGTAAAAAGTGGCAGCTCTGTTAATGTTTCAGTTTTTTTAATTTATTTTTAATTAAGTGTGTAGTAGTAGTCTTGTGACCTGAGCGAGTATAGTGATACTGTCTACCACAGACAAATTTTTCTTAAGGAAAATTTTCTGAAGAATATTTTTTCTGACTACAAAAGATTAAACATTAAAAGAAATGGGTGAAGAACCAAGTCAGGTTTTTTTACTTTGCCTTAATAAGAGACTGCGTATAGGTCATAAATGATTGAAAACACATTTTCAAAAACCAAACTAGTACCTTTAACAGCTTGCATTTTTGTCTAACAATCTGATGGAAGAAATGTTACTTCAAGCTAAACCATTTGCAAACACAAAATAAATGTTAGAAAATTAGGTTAAAATAAATATATTGGACTAAAAACACAACAGTAGGTCTACATTTTTATTGTTATTTTGTAATGTTTGGATGGTACCTAATGATTATGATTTCCAAAGGTATTTGAACTTTTAAATTTGCATTCTTATGAATGTCAAAAGTTATCATTATTACAATATTAGATTAGTTAAATTTAGATATTTGATAGATGTATTTTTGTCCCAGTGAATACAAAACGAGTACAAACGTTTTTGCAAGGAACCATTTTCAAAAAACTGATTCAGACTGATTTATCTTCTTTTTTTCTAGGGTTTTTTTTTTTTTTCTAGGGTTTTTTTTTGTAATGGACGATTATTGGTACACATACACAGGACCATTATTCTGCCAAGTCACGAAATTCATAACCAACAATTAGTGGAATTATTTTGAGATCATATCAAAAATAGGCAAGATTGTGTTATCGCACGTACGGTTGGATCTACTGGCCAGTGCAATTGATAAAACTATCTGGCAATCAATTGTGTTCAGCTCGTTGTTTGCTAATACTCTTTTTATCAGTTTACAACGCTTTGTACAATTAATGTAAGGTCTAAATGGGTGGTCAAATATCACTCTGTTTCCTTTATATCCATTATTAATTCTTAATTTGCTGTGTTGACAATGTTTATATTTAGAACAAAATCGGATAGCGTTCTTAAACAGAAAAGTTCTTGTCATTGAAATCCTATATTGAGATTTTGCATTTACTTTCACTACTGACCTTACATTATGACTTGGCATTCATTTTAATCCTAGTTATTGATACTATGAAAAATGTCCCATGCTTTAACAGTGACGTATGTGGTGGTTTGCTTACACAGACGGCTGATTTATTGAACCCAGAATTTTGTAAACGCTTTTATTTTCGCAGGGTTAATATGACCTATCTAAGCCGGCGCAGCCACGGGGGTTTTGCCCCCTCTCTCAATAATATGCGGGGCCAATATTTATATACGTTGTAGGCACCCTTAAAATGACTGATAGCACTCCTATTCAGTCTAGCCCACTTTTCAAAATAATAACCAACTTATATTTATAAATGTCTATAATTGTATATAATTATAATATATAGATATTGTTTCTAATTATATTAATATTGGTTCATTATAAATGTTAATTTTTACAACGTACTGTAAACTGAACTATAAATATATTCTAATATGTCTGTGCCCGTGCAAACGTTATTTTATGGAAGTTTAAATGTCGGTAAGTATGATTCAAAGATAATTTTGCACAGGCATTTAAAGTAATTTGAGTACCAAATAATTTATATTATTTTGGCAAATATCAGTAAGTACTCAGGAATATTTAGATTAATAATTTTAATACAGTTTTGTCTGGTGCTCTGTCAAAACATAAAACAATTATTTTACGTTCTATAATTAACTGATTATAATGTATTTGTGCTAGTATATATGGGACAGAGTTTACCCCGTACAGTACGTTTACCTGGTAACTAATAATGCAAGGTATGTTATTTATGTTCCTATTTGACGGTTGTTCATTCAGGCGATTAACACACATTGAAATAATTTCAAAGCTAATGGACGTGTAGTCAAATGTATAGAAGTATTGACCCCAGTAGAATATATAGAGCAGTATTTAACGCTCGATTGAAATAGTATCTTTCTAAGTTAGTGAGGACTAGGTAATAATCCTTGCCTACTGAGGTATAATAGCGCTTATGTATTGGTAACTAATCCAACAAGTGGCTGTGTCATCTCAAATTTCAGTTATTTATACTAGATCACTACTCACCACACCACACACCAGTTAACATTCTCGAAAGGGAATGATTGTTTAAAGACACCCCCCACTACATAGGCTATTAATTCCGATTAGCAGCAAGGGATCTTTTATATACACTTTCCCACACAGGTTAGTACATTCCACGGCTTTTGTGTTAGGATAGGCTACTGTAGTTTATCCCTTCTTTAATTTATTTATTTTATTTCATTTGAGATAGGTATTGTATTATACGTGAGTGATTCTACATAAAGTGGTAATATTATGTCCCTGATTTTAAGATACTTCTATTTTTCATATTAAGCAATCAGATTTGAAATTTTACTGTAACAGAGAAAACAGAGAAAATATGACAATACAAAACAATGATTAAAGTGATGTATCTTGTTATTTATATTGTGTTTGTTTTAAATAAACAGACCACACCCTATATTTTTGCCTTGTTTGTTTTAAATAAACAGACCACACCCTATATTTTTGCCTTGTCCCTAAGCTCCATTTGCTTTCGAATTTTGCTGATAATTAAATATTCGGAAACAGTTTTAAAATCTAATTTTATTTTTAGATTGGCTATAGTTTAATGTTTTATAATATTTGTCATTTGCTGAAAGAAAACATTTATTTTTTACATCTTTAACCTTTGTCCCTGAATTTGATGTCATTACCGCAACGAACACATAATCGGTCCAACAATTGTTGTGGTTTGCCTCCCTTCAACAACTTTACTGATTAGAAAGTTTAGTGGCACTTATTTCAAAATGTTGCCAATATAAGTTATACCAGTGACAACATGTTTGAAGAAAAAATCGCATGTTCCTTCTTTATGTCAGGTTAGTGATTTAATTACATGTCATTACCGTATGCGCAATAACTCCTCTATGCATCTTAATATGCGTGTTTAATGTACATGTGATTAAAATTAGTGATGAACACATGCTATATGGAATGTTTGAAATACGGTAGCCTGTTAGGACCAAAAACTGTACACAATGTGATTGTCATTACCACAACAGCAAAAATGCCACAGTAATAACATTGGAACCTTAATCTTGTAAATAACTACATTCTTGTTAAAACTGAATGACAACATCATAGGGAATGAATTGTAATTATATAAGAATTGTTTGTAAGGTTTTTGAGAAAGCAGAAATTATGTAATTATATGTGATTTTTGACAAGTAGTACATTTCAAAGAATAAACAAAATATGTTAGATATAAAAAATTCTATCGATGATACTAGTTTTTGTTGCAGTCAATGATCTTCTTACTGATTTTTTGTTTGTTTTCTCCAAGTAATAATAATTAATAATTTGAATATTTAAATACCAGGAAATTGTGTTTTAAAAAATCTAATAATAATAATAATAAATTCCTGGGAGACCGTAACCCCTTTAAAAATTGCCAAGTGGTCTAACAAAAAACTAAAAAAAAAGATACCTATTGGATTATAATACCCTCTAAAATAATCCTTAAAACAGTTGAAGATCATTGTTTAAAAATAACTAATTTTGCAATTGAGATGCCAGGAAATCGGGTTTCAGAACATTTAATTATATATAAAAATATATTGTGAACAGTGATCCTAGACTCTCCAAGTTTAATTCAGTCAATATTTTATTATTTAAAAATGCAATTATTTTATTTGTGAAATAAATATGCTATGTACACATACAGGCTATGTCATTACCACAACAGTGTGTCATTACCACAACTGTCTTGTCATTACCACAACAGTCTTGTTTATCTTCGTTTTGAAATAAATAGTTTATAAAAATAGATAAAGCTGACATCTCATGCAACCATTTTTCATTAGCATGTTGTTTTTTTTTTTTTTAAACAGATGCACTTATTAGTAAAGATATACATAAGGTTGTGAAAACCAATTTCAAATTGAAAATACTAACAGCATCTGTCATTATATCCAACTCTGAATAATGTTTGTATTAGTAAATTAATGCACGTGTACACCAACAATGTCTGTATTTATATCCAGGGAAAAACATTCAACAAAAAATATTTTTCTTACAAGCCCTTTTTAAGCTGTTGTGGTAATGACATTTTAGATACAAGGCCTCGACATTTTAACTTCCTCTCAGAGAAATAAATAATAAACTTCTTTGCTGATATTATTTTTACAGTCAGTTATCAAAGGTCTCTGAATATATGTATGCAGAATTTCAAAATAAGATACTTTTTTTCACACCCACAGATACATGTCAATATTACCAGATTTTGTAGAATCACCCAAGTATCAGTTTTAAAATTCTAGTATTTTTCAATTTATTGCTTATAGTTATACCCAACGAAACTGGTCACCCTATGATAATTAATTAAAGTGTATTGAAAATGTATGGCCGTATTGTTGCACCCCATCCTCACAACGTCAGGGGTCACGGACTCGGATTGACCCCGTACTTTGTGAGGATGGTTGCACTCCTGCAATATACCTTAGTGCCATCATAGTATGACCCAGCGTTACAAATGTCCCAACAGCACAGTGTGTCGCTTTCAAGTTCTTTTTTAACTTTCGCTTTCAGTTTTTCAGATAAGTCCTTTGTTGTGTCGATTTTATTCTGATCAAGCTGTACTTCTCCATCAAAAAAACTATCTAAATACAATTCTGAATGTCTCTGGCACGGAAGTCTTATGTCACATTCATTTTGAAGTTGTTCTACAAAATTATCCAACTCATGGATATTCAGCAATTTCTTAGAACTGGCCATTGTACACGTAAAATACTTATTGTAGCGTTTTAGACCAAATAAAAAATGACTACTATGTATGAACAAAAAAAAACCCTCCGCAAACAACTCACTCAAGGTAGCAGTCACTAAGGGATTCTAGCAGCCACTAAGGATTGTCTGCAAATAGTTGGTCGCTTAGGTTGAAGGTGTATTTATCGATTGTTTGTCCTTTTATTCGAG